>CAUZXS010005566.1:100000-135960 GCA_963585895.1 Sepioteuthis lessoniana | reverse complement strand
ACTATTTAATGTCAAATCCTCTCTCTCTCTCTCTCTATATATATATATATGTATAAATTAAATGAGGATAGTGACTATCCAAAGAATGAGTGCTCAATACACGGATATTTAATACAAAATATAACGGCAGAGCAATTATATATTTTTTTGTTAAAAAACAAGAAATTTAGAAATTGTATTCCATAATAAATCGATTTCGTTTATTAAACCTCATCAGATATTGAATATATATAATTTTTAAACGAATAGTTCGTAGGAAACATTTTTAATCGAGTCATAGTTCATTTGTTTGCACACAGTCATATAGTTTCAAGTATTGATATGTAATACAGATAAATCAGTTTGACATTAGTAATTGTTTGATCTCCGTTGAGTGATTTTAAGTATTGGAAATGATTTAACATTTCTATTTGATCCAGAGATGAGACCCTTACTGGTACTACAACAGTAGATTACAGTTAGAGTGTAACTTGGTGCAATGGTAATGAAGGCGCACTCTAACTTTCCCCAACTTAAAAACTGGAACCTTACCATCAGATCCAGTTTGATATCATATCCAAGACAAACGTTGGTTGGGGTCTTATCCCTCTGCAGAGATGCAGTCGGCGTATTAAACAACCCCATCCGACTGAACTGAATGCAATATATATATATATATATATATATATATATATATATATATATTC
Organism: Sepioteuthis lessoniana; assembly: GCA_963585895.1. NCBI lineage: Eukaryota > Metazoa > Mollusca > Cephalopoda > Myopsida > Loliginidae > Sepioteuthis > Sepioteuthis lessoniana. Next base: position 135,274 of record CAUZXS010005566.1, on the reverse strand, counting down.
AAGCATTTCAACCTACGATATAAAAGTATATATATATATATATATACGTGTGTGTGTGTGTTGTAGGTTGAAATGCTTGAATATAATAAACATACTCATGAACACTTAGACTGGTATATATATATATATATATATATATATATATATATGTGTGTGTGTATGTGTGTGTGTGTGTGTGTGTGTGTGTGTGCATTTTATGTTTACGTCTCAACGTAAAGAGATATTTTACCTCAATTCTTTATCTACCCAATATCTTTGTAAACATAATTTTTATTTTATGCGCAAAAATGAATAAATAAATGAATGAATAAAGAAATAACAAGAAAACATAATTTTTCATGGCTTAGAATCAATTCTTTGGAAGCATGCTTTTAAGAGCTAAATAGAAAGAAAATCCAACTTCTCCTCTTCTTTTTCTTTTTCTTCTTCTTTCCTGAGGCAAATACAATTTGAAGCCATTTGATTCTCATCACAAATCGTCCAGAAGCTTCGCAAAAAATGAATACATTATCCTCTGTATTGCTTATATACTTCTTCATAAACATCTCTCCACAAAAAACAAAAACAAAAAAACAACAAAAAAGCAAACAAAAAAAAGTTCGGATAATGCTGTAAAAAATATGATAACAATACTTTAGGAATTTCCAGTTAGATAAATTTTGTGTTTGATATTTTTCAAGTAAACAAGATGGGAATTTGGTTCAAGCTTAGCATAGTAGGACACAAGGACACAGTGCATGCTCGTATTTTAAACTTGCTTATCCTGCAATTTGATATTCTAAACAATATTAGTCATTGTGTTGTAATAGTTTATTCATAATTAATAAAATATTTAGCGAAGGGCGAGCTTACTATCCCTTTACACACAAATGCACACACAAACACACAAACATACAAACACACACATGTATATATGTGTGTGTGTGTGTGAGTGCAGCAACTGCATAATTTCTGATAAATCACTGCCGTCCCTCATAATTTCACTCACCATTATCTGCACCCCTCCCTTCATGTCCCTTCAAGTGATTCATCAATCCTTCCTCAGATCCATGAAGTCTGAAACAAATGTGACACTAGGAAGACACCCTTCTCACTAGATCAATTAAATCAGCTGGTAGAATTTGATTCTTGTGCACCACCATATGTCTCTTCGGACTTACTGACTTACTTGTGCCAGTCAAATTGTCTGTTCATAGATAGAAACCTGTGCACGGATTGTCTCTCATGAGACTTACGATGATTAAAATATTCAACCTTACAGAGTAAAATCTGACCCTATGTTTGTCTTATCCAGCACTCCCCGTTCTCATCAATATTACGAATGTTTTTCTTCTGAAGTTGACACTTGCATTCTCAGTGTTTTTCTTCTCAAAACTGGCACATACATCAATACTTGAATAGATTATTCATGTAGTCCCCTTCCGTGCCATTCTTTCCCAGTTGTTATGATATATGTTCATATTCACAAGATTGCTTTTGAGTCAATCCTTTTACCTCTTTCAGCCAACCTTGGAAGACTGGAGACCAGCATTGACAAAATCAAGAAGAGAACAAGTTGTTATATCCCGATTGCGAATTGGTCATACAAGGCTTACTCACTCTTTCATTCAGAAACAGGAACCACGACCACAGTGTTTGACCTGTCAGACAACTTGTACGGTTAAACACATTCTTATAGAATGCCGAGCTTTCGCTGTTATCAGAAAGCGATTTTTCAAAAGAAATAGCTTAACCGATCTGTTCGAGAATGTCAAAATAGATGACGTTCTGTCCTTCTCGAGAGAAACAGAGCTGTACCAAAAGATATAACGACTTAAAACTTGTTAATCTTGTGCAAAAAAATGAAATCCTGCTAATAGATGATTTTACCGACCTAAGTATTCGTTAAGAAATCTTTGGTTGAATATATATATATATATATATATATATATATATATATAGACAGAATTTGGCGTTAAATGACCTACAAGGGTTGATATGCCATAAAACATAAACCAACCAACCAACCAACCAACCAACCAATTTTACCTTTTTCAAGACTTTTGAGATGCCTTCAATAAGTTTACAGAATTTTTTGTACAAGCATTTAAAATTGTCGTAGACTCTTGAAAACTCAGTATTTTATTGCTATACATCTTATAAGATGACTGACCAATTTTCATGATTTCAGGTCCAAAGGAACAGCTACAACAGGAATTAGAATACACCCTACTAAAACCTGATTGTCACAGCTGGTGAATTTCAAAAATGCAATCTGGACGTGAGGACACTTTAGAAGAACGAACGATATGCAATAAAATTGTGTTTTAAACTTGGAAAAAGTGCCACAGAAAGGTATGGAATGCTTCAGACTACTTTTGGAGCATGTTGCATGAATCGAGTATCAGTTTTTGAGTGGCATAAGAGATTCAAGGATAGACGGGAGTCTGTGAGGGATGATGAGAGGTGTAGGAGGAGTAAGTGTCTATAGAGACAATAAGTGCACAGTTTGATGTTAGTGTGGGAACTGTACATATAATTAGTCGCGAGGAACTAAATATGCGGAAAATTTGCATGAAGTTTGTCCCAAGGGTGCTCAGAGAAGATCAGAAAGAAAGACGTTGTCATGACAACAGGGAGATGGTCAAGCTGATCAATTCAGATCCCGCAGTTCTTGATGCTCTGGTGACCTGCGATGAAAGCTGGATCTACTGCTATGAATCAAAGACCAAGAGACAGACCCAAGAAGGCCAGACAGAGCTAATCCACCAACAAACATTTGATGATCCCTTTTTTTGACTGCACTGGCATGATGTACATGCACTGGGTTCCCACTAGACAGACAGTCAAGGAATACTATGTTGAGGTTTTAAGGGAGTTCAGGAAGAGATTCCGCCGGAAGAGGCCAGCACTCTTCAAATCGGCTCAGTGGCATTTCCACCAGGACAATGCACCAGTCCACGACTCCATCCTCGTCACAGACTATTTGACCAAGATGGACATCAAAACAGTTCCTTACCGTCCCTATAATCCAGACCTTGCTCCCGGTGACTTTTGGTTATTCCCTAAGTTCAAGGAAAAACTTAGAGGCTGTCGATATGAGACAATTGAGGAAATGAATGTGGTTGTGACGAAGGTCATTGACACGCTCACACAAGAGGATTTCCATGGGCCTTCAAGAATTTGTTGGAACGTTACAATAAGAGCATTGCAGCCGGAAGATATTACTTCGAAGGGGACTACTAGAGTTTCATGAGTGTACTATCAATAAAAGTGCCCATACGAAAAATGTCTGGAAACTTATTTAATGAACCTTGTATGTTGAAGACATTTGCTAACATATGGTTGGCCGCAAAGATTTTCCTTCGGTAGTCTACCATCACACCTACGCACAACCTGCTCACTGTATTTGATCGTTTTGATGAGAGACTCAATGCTTGTGCATCTCCTGCTTTTTGAAGGATTTCTGTGTCCGTTGTTTTGATATTCCATTAAATGTTTAGAATGTGCCTTAAACATTTCTAATGAAAGTTCTCAAAATGTTTTCAGATGTCTTAGAAACAATGTTAATTTTTGAGAGGAATACAAAAAACACTTAACACGCAGGGTGTATAAACATTCTTGCTAATATTACAATTAATTTCTACCAGTTAAGTAGCTAATAAGCGACATATACCTTTTGAATACGTTGATGAATTATAGCATTCAAAGAGCTATCACTAGTCAATGTATATCCCTTGTAAGTAAAAGTTTAAACAGCAGCCAAACTATTACTATGAACAGTTATAATTGACTTAACATACGATTCATCGGTTCGGCGAAAAAACCTTTCTTTTATTTTTATTAAGCTTATTTTTGAACGAAATATACGAGGCTGCAAATAGATCTTCAATATGTTACATTTTATCCACAGTATGATCCAGAAAGTCAATGTTGAACTTTCTAATCAGTGTATAAAAAGCGTTCGACTCGAAGTTGAACTTTCACAAACCGAAAATCCTTTCTGTAATATCACAATGCTGAAATACGTGAAGTCAGCATCACGGAAAAGAATATTGCGAAAAGTGTTAGGACGAAGACATCTCTCTGAATAATCTTGTTGTTTATTGATATCTTATCTGACAACCAATCACCGATGAAATTCATTTTTCTCTCTTTCTCTTGTACAAAGACACTTAAACCCAACCATTTGCTAAAGAAGATTCATTCCATTATTTAGTGATGAAATTAAATACAACATTCTTAATATATTCACTTTTCTCTTTCTGCACTTCAATAGGGAGGCCATCTAATCCAAGTGCCCTCCTAATGTTACTTTGTTTTATTGTTAATTCAATTTCTTCAGAGGTTGGCAATCAGTCCATTTCAAATTCTGTTTCACATTGAACATTAGCAATGATCAAGGCTGGATTATCATAAAGATTGGTGAAGTGCTGTTGCTATTGCAGCAAGGATTTTTTCTCATTCTTTGATAATGGTAGTGCTGTCCCGTGACCTCAGAGGAGTAATGGAATAAGTTAGTGTCTCCAAAACTTGAAGCTTGAAGCAAGATATCAATTTATAATAATTTTTATTGAAAGCTCTTTGAATTTCGACAGAAATCATTTTTCATCCTCCTCAATTCACGTTGCAATATATGTTTGGAATCTGTATATTCCTTTATGGTAGAAGGGTGGAGTGAGGAATTTTTCTGTTTTTTTTTTTCTTTCCAGTAATTGGCTGAAAGCAGGTTTGTTATCGTGAAGCAAGATCGTGTGTTTCCTTAGACTAAATTCAAGTACTTTGACACCTCTGGAATACAATTGGTCTCTAAGGTTTCCCTAGATACCAAGATTCAATCAAGTTGTTCATTTATGTTTGCAGAAATATCTTTTAAGTTTTAGCTTATTAACATTGAGATACTTTGGAATTTTCACTCCAGTCATACAATTCTGTTTGTGAACACACACTAAACGGTAGTCTGTGTCACCTGCACTACACTTGACAAGTACATTATTGATATCACCAATATTACTTCTGTGGATTATGATATCAATATGTTTTGTTTTTCGGAAAAGGTCCAAGTAATCTTGTATTAAAGTTTTTATAATTAATGGGTATTGAAAATAATTAAATTAAACTCTGAACAAAGCTCAAGTAGCTTCAAACCATTGAAATTTACTTTACCAATGCCATAACGACCAATATATTCCATATCTCAAAATCCCTGACAGCGTGTGCATTAAAATCACAAAGGATAATCAACCTATCTTTGTTTTGTATTGAGAGAATAGCCAACTGTAGGGGTTCATAAAAGCTATGACAGATTCCTCATCAGCCGGGAGGGTTGGGATGCACACAGATAATAAAGTTGCCTACTATCGACATCGAAGTTGGATATGTAGTTCAATTATGCAATTCTTAACATTTTAAAGAAACTACAAAGCAAAAGCAGTTCACCATTTGGTTTTCCAACCCAGTAAAATTTACAATAGGATGTTATTTCAATCAGCTGATTCTTTGAAGTCCAGTTTCCAACACAGCAGCAATATCAATCTACAGTAGTGAGTATAAAGATTAGAACGATGTTAAGAAAAAGTCTAAATGTGAAATAACTTTTCCTTTTAAAGCTTCATAGAACATTTTATCAAGAAAAATAAGAATATAACGGTAAATTATATAATTTCAAAATATAAAGCTCAATAAACTTATTTTGATAAAGTTATAAGAATAATTTTATAACAATCGAAAAAAATAGATGATCAAAAACATCAGAACGATTAAGTAAATCCATAAAATTTGATAATTAATTTGTATTATCAAAATTTTTTAATGGTAAGAATATAAAATAGGGTATTTTACTAAATTACACCGGCTTTTCACGGGATATTGCATTGTAAACATAGCGAAAAAGTCAGTGACATCATTGGAACTTGGAAAACTGATAGTCAAGTTACGTAGTGAAGATACACTCTCAATTTAAAGACGGTGGGGAAATCTAAATCATAGTATTTTAAAAAAAACTTGAGGAAACTGGGTCATGTAAAGTAAAAAAAACACCTGAGCGGCCTAGGAAAAGCTACTGCAAGGGAAGACAGATGGATTGGTAATAAATGATTAAAGGATCGATTTGCAACAGGAACCGCTATCTCCAAAAGAGCTAATGTTGACCTTGACATTAAAATATCAAGGCACACTATTTCCCCAAGGCTTAATGAAATAAATTTGAACAGTTGAGTAACTTCTACGAAGCCTTACATTTCTAAAAAGAACAAAATGAGCCGATTAAAATTTGCCACTGAACACGTCATATGGACAGAAGAACAGTTCATTTCAGCGACCAGTCAAAGATTAACCTGTGCGGTTGTGATGGAGAAGGTTTATTCGACGTAGTTCTAGGGAACGACATTCGCCTCATTGCATTAAAAGCAGCGTTAAATTTGGAGGAGGAAGAGTGACGATGTTTGGCATGGTTGCTGATACAGGACCTCTTGTCAGGCTACACGGTAAAATTAGCGTAACTGTATGCAAAGAGTTATCGGAGAAAATATCCTTATTTTTCCTTGATAAAATGTTCTGTGAAGCTTTAAAGTAAAACGTTATTTCCCGTTTAGACTTATTATTAACATTGTTCTGATCTTTATGCTCGCTACTGTATAATCTCCGAGGCTCTTTCATCACAAGTGCCGTTCTTCTTTCTTGACAGTTTGGAGAACTATGATCTAGAAGAGTTCTAACATTCCAACAGCTGATAATTCCTCAGTTTCCATAGAACACCAATATTAATCAGTAATCTCTGAAGTTATTTTGTCACAAGTGTCGTTCTTCTTACTAAACAGTTTGGAGAACTATGATCAAGAAGAGGTTTTACAGATGTTAAGTTTAACCCGGTTATCTAAAAATGGTTTTATATTTCTTCCGGCCAAAATAGAATCATTTGAGCCGAAGAACAACTAACCCGTGTTGAGGTAACAGGTAATGTTTAGGGCACACTTTCAAGCGTTTTCACAGGAGTTTGGGTGAACGGTACTCTTTTAAATAGGACTGCCCTAAAATAAGAGTCTCCACCGGGGTCAATCTCTCTCAGGCGTAGACACGAAAATGATGTAAGGATAAGACTCCTGCTGTCCATGTGTTGATAAGTAACTGCATGTTTCCAGCGGGTTAAATCTGCATATGCTGCCACACCTTCATCGTCATAGAATTTTTTTGAGATAAAGGTTAGTAGATGAAAAGTTCGTAAGGAAACGTATATTATAGTATCATTGTGGCATAGGCTTGTACATGACAAATAACAATTTCTAAGTCTTCATGAATATTGTCTTTTGACAAGACGAAGCAAAAAAAAAAAAAAAAACAGTAATCACATCAACTGCAGTTGTTATATTCAAGTTCTCCTTCTCTTTGTTGGATAACTTGACAAAAAATACAGGGTAAAACACTTCCAAAACAAATGGCCGTTGAGTAAAGAGCTCCCTCTGGTCTTTAACCAGTCTTGTTTTACATCTTACGGGGTGTCCAGCTTGCCTTCTTATCAAAAAATAACTCAGTGAGGGTACCGGTTTAGTCACAAATAACTCGACTATTGTTGTACTGGGTTACATGATATCAGAAGCACGTTGAGCAACCTGACAATAATAAAAACAAAAGAAAATTTGCAAAATTTGCAAAATTGTAGACTTTGCTGTCCCGGCTGACCACAGAACAAAACTGAAAGTATGCGAAAAGAGAGATAAGTACCTCGACCCTGCTAGAGAATTGAAAAAAAAACTATGGAACATGAAGGTGACAATTATACCACATGTGATTGGTGCTTTTGGCACGGTAACTAAAGGATTATTGAAGGGCCTGGAGGATTTGGAAGTTGGCTGCCGTGTTGAGATCATCCAAACAACAGCATTATAGAAGACGGCCAGAATACAGAGAAGAGTCCTGGAGACTTGAGGAGACTTGCTGTCTCTCAATCCCCTGTGGAAGACCATTAGCTAACTCTGATGTGAAAAACTCTAATGAGTAAATAATAATAATAATATTGTGAAAAGAAGGATAGGTACCTCGACCTTGCTAGGGAATTAAAAAAAACTATGGAACATGAAGGTGACTATTATACCAATCGTGATTGGTGCATTCGGTACAGTAAATAAAGGACTATTAAAGGGACTGGAGGACTTGGAAATTGGAGGACGAGTGGAGACCATCTTCACTACAGCATTGTTGCCGTCACTCAAACTCCTGAGAAAGACCATCGGCTAACGCTGATGTGAAAAACTCAATACGAAAGAAATAATAATAATACCATTTATAATTGGTGCGCTTGGTACAGTCACCAAAGTTTCGGTACATTGACTGGAGGACTTGAAAATATGAGTACGAGTGAAAACTATTAAAACTACAGCATTGTTGAGATCGGCCAGAATACTGAGAAGAATCTTTGAGACTTGAGGTGACTTGCTGATGTGAAAAACTCTCAATATACAAACGGATCACTTAATCCCGGTCAGAAGACCATACCTCATAATTATCAACAAAATCGACAATCTGCAAAATTATCGACTTTGCTGTCCCGGCGGACCACAGAATAAATCTGAAGGAAAGTGAAAAAAGGATAAGTACCTCGACCTTGCTAGAGAAATAAAAAAAAAGCTGCGGAACATGAGAGTAACGATTGTGCCAATTGTGATTAGTGCGTTAGGCACAGTAACTAAAGGATTATTAAAGGGCCTGGAGGACTTGGAAATTGGCGGACGGGTAGATACTATCCAAACGACAGCATTGCTGAGGACGGCCAGAATATTGAGACGAGTCCTGGAGACTTGAGGAGACTTGCTGTCACTGAAACTCCAGTGAAAAACCATCTGCTAACACTGATGTGAAAAACTCTAAAGAAGTAAATAATAATAATAATATACCTACAACGATTTTCTCCTGTCGTACCGGTTATCGGCGTAGAAAATGAAGCAGGTGACTCGAGTTCAAATCCTGGATGATGAATTCGTATTTCACATTGCACTAATATTCTTGCGAAAGATATGACCCAACTATTTTCCCTTGGGTAGATGATTAAAGAGACTTCGCTGTTTAAGCTTGGTATGGTAACCAATTTAAAAGAAGGAAAACTCTGAATCCAAACAAGTTGGAACCCGCTTTAAAATTGACCTTGTGTTACATCTTGTCCAAAGTGGAGGGGTTGGCTTGATTTATAGTCATTTTCCCAATTTCATTTTGTGACAGATCAAATTTGTGATTATTAATGGTATATATCTATGAATATTAGAAAATTAATGATATATATCTATAAATATTACAAATATAATTGATACATATCTATTAATACTATAGATATTAATGATAAATATCTAACACTGGAAAACCACAATGTAACAACTCAGTTTAAATATCACCGGTTAATCTTACTTAATCGGGTAGCTATCATAAACACTAAAAACACTAATCAACAGTATCAAACTAAAGAACAATTGAAAAGTTGTGGAATTTGTGATTATTTTACTATTGTCTTTTTGTAGGTCATAAAATGTCTGTTTGTAGATTTTATAAAGGAGAGTGAAAAAGAAATATATCCTGAATAATTCCGATAAAAACTAACAAGATTATTTACCCATGAATCAACTCTCTCTCTCTCTCTCTCTCTCTCTCTCTTGCTCTTTTGCTTTTTTTCTTCTTTTGGCTTTCACAAAACCAATGTGGGGATCGGTGACATTACTTCTTCACACACACACACACACACACACACACACACACACACACACACATATATATATATATATATATATATATATATATAGAATTAACCTAAATCGCTAGTCGAAAATCTTCTACTAAAGTTTCACCTTAACGGATCATCAGGAAGTTTACCCTCGAAACTTCCTGATGATCCGTTAAGGTGAAACTTTACTAGAAGATTTTCGACTAGCGATTTAGGTTAATTCTATAATTGGCTCCATTGTTTTATGTTGGGCACTTTAGTAATAGTAGCATTGCAGAATTCGCGGAGGGTTTTTTGGTTTTCTTTTGGCCACTGACTAAGTACCCCTTGATTTTTTTCAAGGAGTCGGACGAGGTTGGTCTTTTCTTTCATTTTTACCCCAAAAACTTTTTTCTTTTTTCCTCTGGGCGGTGATTCGAGATATTTTTATCTCTTGTTCCTGGCCAGGGTTTTTTTGTTTTTTTTCTGGTACCGTGAATACTGGTAGATATTTGATTAGTAAATATATATATATATATATATATATATATATATATATATATATATATATCATACTTCTCCCAATCTTCTCCATCATTTTCTGCGGTTCCTCAATTTTTAACTTGTGCCAGACGTAAGTAGACTAAGAAAATATTTGAAAAATGTAATAAAGAATTATATCAAACTTCACAAAAGCTGAAATGTCATGATCGTGATTACCTATTAATTGTCTGCTTATAGCTCAGAAAATACTTATAACTGACATTTTTTTCTTGTTTTTTGAAATGTGGTCAAAACGATTGCTTGCTCTCTCTCTCTCTATTTCTCTCTCTCTCTCTCTCTCTCTCTCTCTCTCTCTCTCACACACACACACACATATGATAGCATTCTTTTCAAATGGATCGACACGTTTGCTTATTACTGTCCATCACTTTTAGATTTTAAAATCTTTTTTCCTCGTCAGTGTTATTCGAAATTGTTTAATCATTTCTTTTATTTCGCTTCCTTCAACTGTATTCTTTCTTTCTTTCTTTCTTTTCCTAATTCTATTATCTTCTTTCTTTCTTTCTTTCTTTCTTTCTTTCTTTTACTAATTCTATTAACTTCTTTCTTTCATTCTTTCTTTCTTTCTTTTCCTAATTCTATTATCTTCTTTCTTTCTTCCATTCTTTCTTTCTTTCTTTCTAATCTTAATTCTATTATCTTCTTTCTTTCTTTCTTTCTTTCTTTTTCTAATTCTATTATCTTCTCTCTTTCTTTCATTCTTTCTGTCTTTCTTTCTTTCTTTATGTTTACGTAATAATCTATTGTGTTACCATAACAAATGGATTTCTCCTCTTATTTGAAAGTAATACCAGTTTATATCACACGCACTCATGCACACACAGACACACACGTATATATATATATATATATATATATATATATATATATATATATATATATATATCATTAAGAAAAAACACAAACCGGTCACATTAGGATAATAAATTTATTTCCATCTTGTAATGTGTTTTTGATAAAATCAAAAAACACGAAAAAAAAAAATTAACAGGGCTTCTTCTTTTTCGTGTTTTTTGATTTTACAAAAAAAAAAATAACAGGATGGAAATAAATTTATTATCCTAATGTGACCGGTTTGTATTTTTTCTCAATGAAATTATTGCTCTGTAATGTCTCTTACATTGAGCTCTTTACCAGGAAAATTTAAATGTTCACTTTTGAATTGTTTTCTTGTCCTGATGGAATTACTCCCAAATCCGGTTTAACTGGACCAGATAATACATACATACATACATACATACATACATACACATATATATGGCCACGTTGATAGCACAGAGTTCTCTTGCTCTCTCTTGCCATCCATCCCTATAATCCATCGCCCCTGGCAGATTTTTTTGGTTGCAACTCGTGTCCGTACAGAGCTAATGTATGTCTTTGCTTGTCGTCCAATAATGGCAGGTCCATTTCCAGGAGTCTATAAGAGATCATCTCTTATGAGTTCCTCTTTGTTTCTCCAGCAGTGTGTGTCTGTATTTGTGGGAATAATTTAGTACATTGGACCTTAATAAGACTAACAACTGTTATAAGGGGTTTTCTTGTTTCTTAAAAATTTTATTATGATTCAAACTCCATTAAAATTTTTTTAAATGATATATATCAATTCAATAAAATTCATCGCAGATAATTTGCAAATTGAATCCAACTTTATTTTATTATCTGGGATTTCAATGAACAATCCTATTAAGCTTTCATATGACTATGCAGGTCATTGTTAAAACATGAAATATGCAATATGAATTAAAAGTCATTTTGTTACACACACACACACACACACACACACACACACACGTGTGTGTGTGTGTATTTGTGTGTGTGTGTGTGTGTGTGTCGGCTGTAAGTTTCGTAGGCCAACCAAGATACTCTCGTGAAAAATAAACAAGCGAGGATTATTTTCCAATATAGTCCCCCTGAGGGTCTTCCAGAATTGCAGCGCTTTGATACAATTGTTAAAAATTTCATCATCAACAAATATGATTTCATCACATGAACTTTTCATACTACGCTGTTAAGTATATATATATATATATATATATATATATATATACTTAATCGTGGGGATCCCCTGTTGATGAAGTGTGAAGATCCACCTGAATTTCACGCTTAATATCCTATCTATCTATCTATCTATCTATCTATCTATCGTTTTAATTTATATTTCAAACTTGAACTTTTCTCTTCTTACTCTGATATAAGAATTCTGACTGGTATTAAGCTGATTTTTTATAACTAAGAATTATAAAAAACTATAAAATGAGGCTGTGAACGGGTTAACCTGTTTTCTTCCGTTTTCGCATCGTGTTTCTAATATCCGAAAATTTCTATTTCTTTTATTTTTGGCGTGCCTTTATCAAAAGCTGTTCAATTGATAAATTATGATATTTGTCTTATTACTACGTTCGCAGTTGGCTATCAATCATAAACTTTAGCTGCTTTAAAGAATTATTTGCTGGAAAAATATTGAATTTTCAAGATGAATTTTCGAGCCTATTCAATAGACAAAATTTTTTCTTTCGAAAATTCGGCTGAAGTTATAAAGCAATGACAACTATTCGTTTGATACAGAAGTTTCTCGCAATTTTAAGCAATTCATTTTATTTATATAAACTCATAGCAGCAAAGTATTTTTCCTTCATTTTCCCGCACTTTTCACAACCTTTCGTCTAAAATGTATATTCCATTTAATAATGACGTAAAATCACCAAGTTGTCAGAGCCTAGAGTACGGCGACTGCATTCCATGCAGTGGAGTAAAATCTTTTGTGAAAAAAGTGTCTCTGGGAATTAAAATATATCTGATGGTGAAGCTTTCATTTTAGGGTTTGAAGTTAGACTTTTGTTGCCATTACTCCATTGTGACCCACAATTTTGATACCTGTCAGGGGTCCATGTATGAATAAAATAGCTTCGTTTGAGATAATGAAATATTTACCGGCTTAAAATGATTGTGCATCTATCCAACCCCATCGCTACGAAAAGAATGTGAAAAAGGTCAATTTTTAAGCGGAGTAAAGCTGGTTTCAGAATTTCCTTTTTCCTAGGTTGGTTTCTTAACCAAGGTTATAAACCTTGTCTGTTGTACAATTTATCCAAAACTGGAAAAGAACTGATGGTTTCATGCCATTCCAAAGAAGATCAGCTCAATGTAAAACTCAAACAGCCTCGTTTAGGATTCTAACTTGGCTCGAAGATTCCATTTCCTACGACGATAACCATGCTCCAAGATGATTAGGTCAATATATTTTTGTACACTATTTGATTGGTGACTATAATTTAAGAATTGCTTTAGTATACAATAACACAAGCTTTGACAAGTCAACCATCCAACCAAGTGATGTAAAAGTTCCACTTAATGTTTTAACACAATCTTGTATTCATATGAATCGATAAAATTTTTTTGTTTTTCAATGATGTTAAAACATCTTCAGCTAAATTATGAATTCCAGCGTAAAACAACCATTACTGCGTTCAGCTAATTCTACTTGGAAAAATTCAATGCCATAAAATTGTTAGAAACGTTGGCCGGATGGACCTTTTGACATGGAACGGAACAATGTTCTTAAAGTAACAGACCTTGACATAATTCACTGTTTAACTTAATGTAGCAGATTGCATATATAGAGCATACAGTAAGAATTAAATCAAATGAAAATAGTCTATTAACTGAAACCACTTATCGCAAAGGTTCCTGGAAACAGTGTCCTGTAAATTCCATCACGTTAAATTCATCGTGTTGTAAATTCCTTGAGATGAAAATTCATCGCATGGTAAATTTATGGCATGCAAATTATTCACGGTAAAATTCAAAATATAATCATTATTTTTAAGAATTTGATAAAAATAGGGTTAAGCTTTTTGTTCTGGAACGCTATATTATAAGAGCTATTAATCTGTTAATATGATTTTGACTGCGATATATTTACCATACGATTAGATTTACCGACGATAATTTTTTCCTTGAATCTCTAGAAAAGAAACCCAATGGGGAGTAGAATGTCCTACTCCAAGTACATGATCAATTCCAATGTAGAGATTATTGTTAAAGCATAAACATCGGTTCATTCCACGACCAGTAATAGGAAATAATTCATCTTATGAGGAGAATCCGGAGATGTTTACGGCTCAAAAAAGAAAGAACTTTTTTAAAAAATTTTTTATTGATTTTTCGGAAGGTTTAAAGATTATGTGCCAATTGTGTTAATCAGCGAAGTAAATATCTAGAATCGTATGTACGTTTAAGAGGTCTCGGTAATTTTCGTCTTATAGCCCTCTACTAAAAGATTCTGCGCCCTAGATCGTACAGAAGGGACAAGATGAGGAATTTTCATGTGTTTTCTCTTTATGGTAATTATCACGGAGTTTTAACCCTGTAAAAGGTGGTATTTGTGCTGAGCGAAAAACTTTGGAGGCTTTCTTTAAGTGGCAAGGTCTTCTTTTAGCGACGCTTTCTAAGTGTTTTTTTTTTTCTCACTTGGTCTCTCTTTTCTGGTTAAAATATATTTTACGGAAGAAATTAGCTGTTAGTTTCCATTCATAGAGATTGAAGGGAGGAGCAAAAACAAAATCTCGATCCCTTTTTGATTGGTTTCATTCATATTGATTGCGGGAAAAGAATTAAAAATGCCTTGAGGAAACGGTGACCAGATTGGCTTATAGCACTTCACTTTTCGAATTCACCTGTCTGTTCATCGAGTGCAATTTTGAGGGGTCATGGAGTGCGTGTTGTGCCTTCAATCCAATATATCACCTGTAACTTTTAAGAGCTTTGATTAGCTCATCAACTTAGTTGCTCCAGTGACCTTTGCTGGAATTTGTAAATTTAATCAAAAGAATTTTTATCCCAAATCTTGTTTTCGATGTTTTTCATTTAAAAAAAAATTGCTTCTTCTGACTTACAACCTGTTGTGGTCTTCAGATAAGACCAGTGAAAGAACAACTCAAACAACGGGTGATAGGTGATCGTTATTGTATTAGCAGAAAAAAAAGAAGTCATACAAAAGAAGTACTAGCCGTTCTCGGCTTGCAGTCTGTCAGTCAAATGTCTCGTAAGAAACGAGAAGTTGTTTTCCCTGAGCGAGCTAGCTCGGAGAATATGTTTAGGTTGCGCGTGTCCATCTTTGGGGTATAGTAGGATATGTCCCCATTACACAACCCCGGCAAAACGAACAAACAAACAAACAAACAAAGCAAAAACAAGAATTTTCTTTCTTCTTTTATAATTTCAAACGCCAATGGAAATCTTCGTTCTCTCTATCTATCTATCTATCTATCTATCTATCTCGCTCTTTTAAAATGTATGTATGTATGTATGTATGTATCTTGAAAGGCGGCATTTTTAGGCAATTGATTGCAGTTCTTTAAAAAGAAGCTTTTTTTGATTTTTTTTTCTTCTTTTCTTTAAGCTGTTGTTATTTTTTTCTAATAAAATTTAGATAATTTTCTCGGATTTCCGCTTTGGAATTTTCTTTCCCTTTATTTCTTTATTCCTTCATTATTTCCCTTTCAATATCTTTACACCTAATCTTTTATCTTTATGATTCTTACTAAAGGAAGACAACATCTAAATTAAAAAAAGAACACTTGATGACAATCTTAACTTAGGAGACGAGAAAAGAACCGTGACTTCTCCCGGAGCTTTAATCAGACCTAATTTGGGTAAAGACGCCATTTCGTCGATGATTGTGAAATGAAGATGGCTGAGAAAAGAAATTGGAAAAAAATGTCATAAAAAAAAAGATAACAACGATGAAAATATAATCAGAAAAATCTAAAATGTTCCCAATAGATATGTTTAAATCTAACAAACAGATAATTTGTATCTATCGATCTATCTTTATGGATACATATGTACTTATCACGAATCTATCTATCTATCTATCTATCTATCTATCTATCTATCTCAGTCTGTTAATATCTATCTATCTATCTAATGTTCCAATCCGTCTATCCATCGTATATTTCTATCTATTCACATGGGATCGTTTCTTATTACAGGAACCATATAACTTAATACAACTTGATGAATTTTATTTGGAGATGGTGTCATAAGTGCATGCACGAATTCCCAAAATAAATACACTCCAAAACTTTTCTATAAAAATTGACTTTTCTTTAAAAGCAAAAATGTCAAGACGGAATGTTATACAATTAAAATTGACATTGTTAGTAATATTTTATTTTTAATCTCTATTGTATTAATACTCTATAGCAAAAAACAAAAACAAAACAAAACAGAACAAAACAAAATTATATATATATATATATATATATATATATATATATATATATATATATATATATATATTTCAAAATGTTGACACGAAAACATCTTCAATATCAAACACTTGACCCAAACACTTAAAACATAAACTAAATTTCATTCCTCTTCTCATTTTTAGTACCACTATTATTTCCATATATTTCTACCATCGATGTTCACGTCACTCACTAACACCCCCCCTTGTTCTTTCACCATACTCCACCAATTTCAGCGACACTTTTTCTTATCTAATTAAGGAATGATTTTTCATGTCAATTATTTTTCGTTAATTACATTTTATTATTTAGTTTGGTAAGGCTTTGAACTACTCGGGTCTTTTAGTCCAGATGCATAGTCAGATGGTGCAGTCTTACGCCTGTGCGGAAAGGATATGGCAATCATCATCTATCATAATAAACCCCCAAACAAAACATGGGGCTGGGCTGTGGATGACGTCATGCCCAGAGAAGATGGTCATGAGAATTTGAAGGTTTTAAAAAGACAGAGCGTTGAGGTCGACCGCGGTTGAGTTTTTCGGATCTCAACCAGAAGAGATGAATTGTGATACGCTGCTCGTGGAGGGATGAGCATAGTGTGGTTAACATTGGCTTTTATGATTTGTGTCTCTTTCCTCATGTTGCCAATGACTGAAAGTAGAAAGAAATAAACTCGTTCCTACCGCCTGTATTTGTAACACTGTCGTTATTGATATCTTTATAAGTATACACATGTGAGGATACGGAATGTAGCCATGAAGACCTGCCAGAGGCGATGAACGATAGGGAAAAGTGACGAGAGAGGGTCAGTGATATCCGTGCTAGTGGTACGACAAGATGATGATAATAAGTATACAGCACTTTCTTATTGCCACATCATCAATCAGCCATTATCACCACTCTGATAATTATACAATAGACCCACCGATGATCACCCACAAGTATTGCCAGTCAATGTAAATAATATTTTCAGTATTGTCAATATTTATAAGCATTATTTTCCCCATTATTGCATTATGAGCCCCCACCAATATTGTAAGAGACCATTGTTATCATAATTGATGCATTTCAGACCTAACCGATAAAATGAAACGCAGTTTCTCCCAGGCAGCGGTCATATCGATACTGCTATATGGCTGCACTACATGGACGCTAACAAAACGGCTGGAGAAGAAGGTAGACGGCAATTACACAAGAATGCTGCGTGCAATCTTGAACAAGTCTTGGCAGCAACACCCCCAAGACACCAACTGTACGGCCACCTGCTCCCTATCAAGAAAGCTATTCAAGTTAGACGAACCAGACATGCAGGACACTGCATTTCCCAGTTTAATATTTTCGTTTCAGTTTGTTGCATTCATTTATGATGCGAGTTTCGTCTTTGTCACTTTATAAAATGGCACAAAATAACCATAAAATTGTGGTTAGGTTTAATTTGTTTATTTATTTAATGGCATACGAGGTGCATACGATAAGTTTCCAGACTTTTTTCGTATGGGCATTTTTATTGATAGTACACACTTGAAACTCTAGTCCCCTTCGAAGTAATCTCCCCCGGCTGCAATGCACTTGTTGTACTGTTCCAACAACTTCTGGAAGGCCCCTATGGAAGTAATCTTGTGTGAGCGTGTCAATGACCTTAGTCGCAGC
Source organism: Sepioteuthis lessoniana (assembly GCA_963585895.1). Classification (NCBI taxonomy): domain Eukaryota; kingdom Metazoa; phylum Mollusca; class Cephalopoda; order Myopsida; family Loliginidae; genus Sepioteuthis; species Sepioteuthis lessoniana. The sequence goes on along the minus strand of CAUZXS010005566.1, from coordinate 117,145 downwards.
CTCTTTCATCTCCTCAATTGTCTCATAACGACAGCCTCTGAGCTTAGGGAATAACCAAAAGTCACTGGGAGCAAGGTCTGGACTGTAGGAAGGCTGAGGAACTGTGGTGATGCCCATCTTGGTCAAATAGTCAGTGACAAGGATGGAGTTGTCGACTGGTGTATTGTCCTGGTGGGAATGCCACTGACTCGATTTGAAAAGTGCCGGCCTCTTCCCTAGGAATCTCTTGGTGAACTCACTTAAAACCTCAACATAGTAGCCCTAACCCTAACCCTTTGGCCAATCAACTTTGGTCTATTGACTTTCTTACTCCTCCCACACCTCTCATCATCCCTCACAGACTCCGTGCCTTCCTTGAATCTCTTATGCCACTCAAAAACTGATGCTCGATTCATGCAAGATGAGCGAAAAGCAGTCTGAAGCATTCCATTGGTTTCTGTGGCCTTTTGTCCAAGTTTAAAACGTCCAGATTGCATTTTTGAAATTCACCAGCTGTAACAATCAGGCTTTAGGAGGGAGTATTCCAATTGCTGCTGTAGTTGTTCATTTGAACCTGAAATCATAAAAATTGGTCAGTCATCTCATAAGATGTATAGCAATAACATAGTTAATTTTCAAGAGTCTACGCCAATTTTAAATGCCCTTACAAAAAAAAGTCTGGAAACTTATTGTATGCACCACGTATCAAATTTCTCGGGTTGTTAAATGCCAAAGCCATTTTGTAGAAGACTATTAAAGATACTATTTAATCCATAGCTTGGAAAGAAGTAGCTCCAATCTTTCCTAATGATATTAGTTCGAAAGTTTACGTAATAGCCCGACAGGATTTAAAACTTGCTTTCTATAGTATCACAGTCCAACACGTTAGCCTCAACACTACGGATAATCCCTCATTAGGAACTGTGAAAGAGTTTAAAATTTGATCATACAGAGAAATAGTATATGCACCAATCAGAATGTGACCTAGAATTCTCAGTGATTCGAACGGGTCACCCAATCCCATCAAGAAGACCAGAGCCAGTATTAATTAAAGAGAAAAGTCATGTACTGGATTTAGTTGTTCCAGTAGACCTCAGAATTAGAATAAAAGAAAACCTCAATTCTCCGTCTTTTTAAAATCCCCAAATTCTCGTGACCATCTTCTCTGGGCATGACGCCATCCACACCCCAGCACCATCGATGTTCACAGCACTCACTAACACATCCCCCTTGTTCTTTCACCATACTCCACCAATTTCAACAACACTTTTTCTTATCTAATTAAGGAATGATTTTTCACATGAATTATTTTTCGTTAATTATATTTTATTATTTAGTTTGGTAAGACTTTGAACTACTCGGGTCTTTTAGTCCAGATGCATAGTCAAATGGTGCAGTCTTATGCCCGTGCGGAAGGGATATGACAATCCTCATCTATCATAATCCTATTTACCAACCTCTCCGCTCGGGCAGGATATGACACAAGGTCAATTTTTAAGCGGAGTTTAACAGGTTTGAATACAGAGTTTTCCTTCTCCTATGCTAGTTGCCTCACCAAGGCTGAAGAATCTAGTCTGTCCAACTATTTACCCATAGCTGGAGGGAGAATAATTGGATTCATACCTTTCTCAAGGGTATTAGTGCTATGTGAAATGTAATCAGTCTCGACCAGGATTTGAACTCGTGTCGCCGTGTCCATTTCCTACGACGATAATCATTACACCACGGGCACCTCCAAATCATAATAAACGTAGAATTCTCAGCGATTCAAACAGATCACCCAATACCATCTAGAAGATCAGAGCCAGTATTAATTAAAGAGAAAAGTCATGTGGTGGATGTAGTTGTTCTAGCGGACCACAGAATTAAAATAAAAGAAGTAGAGGAACTTGAAGGTGATGCTGATACCAATAGTAGTTGGTATCTTGGAAAGATACTCAAGGGTCTTGAAAAGAGAATAAGGGAATTGGAGATCAAAGGAAGAATCAAGACCATCGAGACCACAAGACTTTTAAGAACAGAATACTCAGAAAAGTCCTTGAGATAAGAGGATTCAAGTGAAAGACAACTAGTCATAACTAAAATGAAAAATTTGCAAGTAACAAAACAATAGGGACAAAATATAAAACAGTAAAGTCCTGTAAAAAGTGTTCAGTGTTTATTAATTGCAGAGCAGTTTTTAAAAAATATTCTAGCGCTAAGAACTTGGAGTACACAATCTTCAAATTGAAAGAAGAGTATATATATATATATATATAGTAAGTAAAGTTGGCGACCGTGGTCGAGGGCAACCAGAAGGCTCCCCTTTCAATAGCTACTACAGCGAGGTGTAGGGGAGGGCGCTACTCCTTTCCCTGGATTGCTCCACTTTACCCTTGAAACGTACCTTATATTGCTGAGTGTTAAGCACGGAGGTATCAAATACCATTTTTAAAGTTTTGGGGATTGAACCCCGGTCTCCCGGCCCACTGGCGAACACTCTACCCACTAGGCAAATATTGTTATCCACGGACGGACTGTTTCACTGTATGACAACTCATTATTGTGGCTAGACACGCGAAATGCTTTAAGCGGAAATCGGGACTCGGCTGACTTTACGCTTGTCGGATATCTTACCACAGAGCTCTCAACAATCTCAGGGTAAGCGAATGAGTTTTATAGATATTTTTCTCGTTGATTGGTTTATTTCATTTAACATCTTATCAACCAGTTATAGGTTATTTAAAGTTAAAATTTGATTCATTTGTAAATGTTTATTTGTAACCATGACTTTTTAACATTTGTTTACATTTTTTTAAATGAAGGTGCCCGTGGTGTAATGGTTATTGTCGTAGGAAATGGACACTGCGACACGAGTTCAAATCCTGGACGAAACTGAATGTATTTCACAATGTACTTTTACCTTTGGGAAAGGTATGAATCCAATTATTCTCCCTCCAGCTATGGGCAAATAGTAGGGCAGACAGGGTTCTTCAACCTTGGTGAGGCAACTAGTCTAGGCGAAGGAAAACTCTGAATTCATACCAGTTAAACTCCGCTTAAAAATTGACCTTGTGTCATATCCTGTCCGAGAGGAGGGGTTGGTAAATATAGTTTACATTTTTTAAATTGCACTTTTATATGTTAATAATTATTTGTTTGCACACAGTTCTATAATCATAGATATTCCTATCCAATTCAAATATATTTTAAACTATATATTTTACCCATAGAGTGGACCCTAACAGATAATTTTACTTTAGATCAGACTGAATTTGTGAGAAATTGCAATAAAAGGCTATTCTACACTCTCCTGATCCCCAGAACTGGAACCTCACCACCAACTAGAATCAAGATTCATACTCGGGGCAGACTTCCTTTGCAATCTATGAAGCGAAGTAAGACGTTGTCGCTTATCAAACTACGAAGAACTCTTTAATAAATTTAGGGTCAGTTCCTTTCTACTAGTATTATTTTATTTTTGTATAGTCTTTGACAACATTATTGGAGTGAAGTTGGCCACTGCTAAATAACCCCTTTATTGCTCTGATGGATCCTATGAACAGGAATAGTCGGCATGACACTTAGGCACCTCGAAAACATTCATGCATTCATTGCAAGAGGAAAAGACAAGCAGAGTTTAGTTAAGTACATTTGGCAGTTAATCGCTATGAATCGTAAATAATTTTAGAACGTTGTTTCAGAAAACACAGGATTTTTGTTGCCACCCGGCAGAACAATAGATGATTGCATTTGTTTCGTACGGATGGATCGAAGGGATTCATTGATGCAACAGAAGAAAGAAAAAATACACCTTGTAAAAAAAAAAAGAAAAAAAAAAAGATAGTCCTGCGGCAAGAGAAATGAATGGCAAGGGACGACTGTTGCTTTGGAAAATTTATTTATTGCCTTATTTATTCAAGCATATTAAATATAATTTGTCACAAGGATTTGATGTCACCCTACAGAAAATAAAAATAGAAATGAATAGGACAGATAACACTATTTATGGAAAAATAATCTGAGATAGTTGTTAAAATCATATATATATATATATATATATATATATATATATGTGTGTGTGTGTGTGTGTGTGTGTGTGTGTGTGTACCTGTAGATAGATAGATATGGCCACTATTTGAAAGGAAAAGATATGAGAAAAGGGAAGTCGGTATATATAATCATTCTGACTCGCTCTATTATCATAATCTGATGACGTTATATTTCTATTGCTAAACATGACAATCTGATTTTCTATGCATTCATTCTTTTTCTCACACACTCATATGCACACAAACACAAACACACATATATGTGTGATTAGTTTGGTTTCTTTTGTTTTATTACAGATCTATAGCTGGTGTTAAAATGCTTCACCCGAAAAATATTTTTGATGAAAAAAATTAAACAAAAATATGAATTTTTTTTATTGTTCATGAATAGTTTCATTTCAAAATATAGTGATATTACTTGATGTGTTGAAAAAAAAATTAAACTGCATAGACATCATTTTTTTAAAAAACTTGAAAAAAAAAAGGAATTCTTATAAATGTTTAATTTTTAAAAATCTTTAGCAAAAGTGTAATACTTTTTGAACACAGCAAGTTGCATTATTCTATTTTTAAATGGATCGCTATTAACGATAATAGAAATCTAAGAATTATTTTATTTTTCGTTTAGTTTTTCATTCGAAAATATTTTTTCGATGAAGTATTCTAACGTTATTTAATCGTTCAATCGGTTACATCGATGTTTTTCGTTGTCGCTTGTTCGAGTGGAATGACTTCGGCCACCAATTCAAGTACGGTTTACATCTTTTTTTTTTCCACTGATGTAGTTGTTGAAATTTGTTTGTTCGAGTGGGAACTTCGGCCGAATTATTCAAGTATGGTCTCCATCTGTGTTGTAGCTGATGACGTTGTCGATATTCGTTTGATCCTTATTTTCCTAAAAATCAGGTTGGTTCATTATTCATTTCAAGTGGAAAAGCAGCTTCCTTGTAACTTTAAAATAACTGATAAAAACGTAAGGAAGTTTATTTCATTGCTAACTTTATTCTTTGTTTGTTATTAGTTTATCGAATACAACTAAGTGTATAGAGAAAAAGAGGATGTTCTGCAATTTGCTCATCCCTTGAACAAATAAGTGATCTTTGTAATTTGAAGCTCAATGACTAACTGAATATATCGATGCAAAATCCTATATTTATAGCTAGCTAAGTCATTCTTACAAGTAATTGACCCTAGATTTATTTTTGTTTATTATTTCTGTTCTTTTCCTTCGACTGATAATCCTATTTTTAACTAACCTAATCTAAATGACGTTAGCCGATTTTTTTATGGATTTTGAAATTATTATTTTTCGAAATTATTATTTTTTAAAACTTTTGTTTAGTCTATCCTTTTACTCTGATCAGCGCTTAAAAAAAACCTTCGATCTAATTTAATCAAACCCTCCACCATAAATCTATGAACGTCTCCTGAGAGATAGGTCAGCAATTTGTTTGTACAATTTGGGTCATTTTTATCAGATTAGGTTATTTATTTACTCATTGATCGATATTTCTTTAATCCTTAAAATCTCTTATTTGTGTGTCAGTTGCAAGTCATTGATAAGTTTATTCATCGATCCATTAGTCCGTTTAATTTTCTTACCACGTAAACTGTTTTTTGGCAAATTTTTGAAAAGTTTAATTTTCTTCCATTTGATTTCAAACGAAAATAATCTTTATCTTTAAACAGATCACCGGAAATGAAAACAATGTTTAAATAATCTTAAACTACACAATACTCTCCCATGACATGTAATTATACATATCTTTGTAGTATCTAATATTATTATCAGTTTTTCATAATTTCTTTGCCCTGAATCAAATCCGCACTTCTATTTTCCCGAAAATACCCTATACCGCAACAAACCCAACATCATTCTTAACTGTTAAAACAACGCATTCATCATTCAGTATTTCTCTCGGTTGTCTTCTTACGTTAACTCTCCTCTTGAACCTCTCTGATCCCAGTCGATTTTTCACTGCTGGGAACGACACTGGCTGCTGTCGAATAGAATTCAATGCTACTGTCAACTTAGAGCAGTTTTCTTTCTACGTCTTTTGCTCTCAATAATCAACAATTAACCCTTAGTTTCAGTTGTCATTTGAGATGCTCCAGTATTTTTCTGTCAACGTTTGCGCCAGTTTCTAATTGGCTTTGTTATAAGTTTGGCAATTTATGTCAAGAAACCTTCAAAATACTGAAAAATAAAATCAGATACATTGTAATTAATAAAAATTAATATATTACTTCAAATAAATACAAAAATATCTAAGTATAAATTGTCTGTAAAGAATTGCAGTTGGTCAAACTTTTTGTCTGCAGTATATATATATATATATATATATATATATATATATATATAGTAAGTTAGTTGGCGAACATAGTCGAAGGAGACCTGAAGGCTCCCTTTTCGATAGCTACTACACCAAGGTGTAGGGGAGGGCGCTACTCCTTCCCAGGATTGCTCTACTTTACCCTTGATCCGTACCTTATAATGTTGACTGTTAAGCAAGGAGGCATCAAATACCATTTTTAAAGTCTTTGGTATGACTCGACCTGGAATTGAACCCAGGTCGAGTCATACCAGGTCGGGCCATTGGCGAACACTCTAACCATTATGCTAATGTCCGGTTATATATATGTGTGCGTGTGTGTGCGTGTGTGCATGTATTCATATGTAGCAAGAAATTGGATGCTTGCGAATGTGAGAAAAATACAGTTTATAATTTTCTCGTAAAAGCATAAGATTTGTTACATGTTATTTATTAAATTCAAAATATAATTCCACACACACACACACACACACACACACTCACACACACATATATATATATATATATGAATTAGCTAAATATACCTATGCTATGGGTAAACTAGTTGGGAAGATTCGGTCGTTTAGAGTCTGGTGGCCAATTAGAAGAAGGTCAACACTGAACTAAACATCACTAACAACACGCCATGTGTCAACATGGCCAGGTGAAGATATGTTATTGCCAATGTCAAACAGATCTCGTTAAAGGGTAAAGTAGAATCAGAAAAAAGAGAAATTACACACACACACACACACACACACACACACACACACACACACACACACACACACACACACACACACACACACACACATATCTGTTGGATAACATTTGGAACGTGATACTGCAGTATGAAAAAAGGAAAACATGACATAAAATCAGGTTGACATGTGTTGCTATATGAATAGCTTCTTCAGAATTAATTCTATTCTCCGGCAACAAAATCCACATGTGACCAGGAGGAAGTAGTCATGCTACTTCACACACACACACACACACACACACACACACACACACACACACACACACATATATATATATATATATATATATAAAAGCGATTGGCATATTTCTCTATGTTATCACGTATAGATTAGCGGAATAAAATTCATTCTGAAATAGTTCTCGTTATCGTGAAGTAATTCAGTCTTTTTTTCGTATTGTTTCCATTTCCCATATATATATATATATATATAGAGAGAGAGAGAGAGAGAGAGGAGGGGGTCCGTGGCAAAGTGGTTAAATTTGTAGACTACGACATCATTGTTAGTCATTTCGAATTTGCGTCTCCTGATGACTTTCGGATTGGTCAGAACCACTTTATCCTCCCCTGCTATGGGTCAAATAGCGCCACTATGTTCTACATGGATGGTTTTGACATTAAATAACCTACGATGTTTGAAGTGCCATTGAAGTAAAGAAACTAAGCAAACCCAAACCACACACACACACACACACACACACACACACATATATGTATATATATATATATATATATATATATATATATATATATGTAAGCATACACACATATATTTAGAGAGACAGACAGGCAGACAGAAGGAGAAGCAAAGAGAGAAAGGGAGGAAAGAAAAGAAATGAACTCATGTTTCTCTCTCGGTCCCTATCTATCTATCTATCTATCTATCTATCTAAATCAGTTCATATCTGATTATATATTGATATCTGTTTGCTGATAAGATGTTTCTCTTTTCTGTTGAGTAACGAATATTTCCTCATATAATCCCCAAATGTCATGTAAGCACGACAATAAACTTTCATGTTTGTTTCGAGGAAAAATTGAATGAAAACTTTCTTTTGATTTTAACACATTACAAAATAGATCTTTAATAAAACCAGTAGCATGAAATAAGGAATGACATTATTACGAGAAAGACAATAGAAGTGGAGGAATATCAGAAAATCTAAAAAGCAAACATTTAGTTTTATAGATAAAAGAAAGTAAAATCGAATTACGAAAGAAACAAAAATGATTCAAAGAAACTTTAATAAAATTATTGTTCTGATATTTCTCAGAGAAATTATTTGAAAATTAATGTCATTTTAGAAAAGAAATCGAAAATGAGATTTGAATAAATGGAGGAAAACATATATTTCGTTGAATATTAGGATTGGATAATCATGTAATTACCACGATCAAGGCACACGCACACGCACACACAAACACCAACTATATATATATATATATATATATATATATATATATATATATATATATATATGTGTGTGTGTGTGTGTGCGTGTGTGTGTGTGTGTGTGTGTGCGTGTACAAACATAAAAAATCACAGTCTTCTGAGGATGATTTTCATTATGGTAGAATAATTTGCCGACGTTAAACGTTTATTTTTTTTTAACATTAAACCAATATAAGGGCGTTTGAATAGTGATGTTGTATCTTCTGAATTTCATTGAAATTAAATTTTTATATTTGTTAAATATTACACGGAATGAGAAAGTTTTAAACATTCTATTTCCATTACTACGATGTAATTAGTGTCAAAAATGTATTTTAAAAACGTAATATGATTCTTTGGATGAATATATATATATATATATATATATATATATATATATATATATATATTACTTTAAATTTTTAAGACTTAAACTCAATACAACGTATGTTTAAAAAGCTTTAACGGTCCACACAACAACGCTATCAATGACAAAAACAAAAACACCACCACCAACAACAACAACAATATATATATATATATATATATATATATATATATATATATATATATATATATATATAAAATGAAATTATATAATCTATTTCTAGCCCATGAGGTTAAGTTTATGCGGTTGCATAACGCCAACTTGGGAAGACGTGGCATTAGAGGTGACCGTGTCCACTGTAGGGTAACATCATACTTAAAAAAAACGTACCTTCAAGACACATCAGGTTAAGTGGTCGCTCATTTTCATGATGACTAATTAATTTGGCATCATTTATGTGTGGCTTGGTCCGGTGGCCCAGGTGCAGAGTTTTGACCTCTGCATCCTGTGGTTGTTGGTTCGATCTCCAGTGGCCGAGATCCAGTAAGGTCGAAACAGCTGTTCAGTGTTCCGTAAGTGTTTGCCGGATTTTCTAGTCATGGTGATTCCTCTCTTTGAAATTATATTATCGATAGATTTCCTCTCTTTGAAATTATATTATAGATATATATATGCACGTGGGTCATTCACTTAATAATAGCAGCTTTTTAAGGACGCAAGCTAAAGTTGTTTTTTTTTCAGATTGTTTCTATAAACGTTAAGTCTATTGTGTTTGGAATTGGTTTATAGGAAAAACCATTTTAATCCTTCAAAAATATTTATCATGCAGTTGTAACACTATGTAGGTGGCCCGCCAAGCAGACGATTCCTTTGTCTGTTTTGGCGCAAAACCAGACAAAGGGTTTTGGAATTGAAATCTCAGCGTGGCCGGAAGTGGTAACGGGGCGCGAGAAGAGAGTTGGTTCGACAAAGGAGCTGACAGGCAGTTGGCGACGGGACACGGACAGGGGCAGTCGACTCCGGACACCGGAACAGAGAGGCGAGTCAGCATGAGTTGGGGTCCAGCGACAGTGAAGAAGATCGAGTCAAGATGAGTCGGCATTCCAGTTACTTTGTTGAATTTTCGCTAGTTACCCACGCTAGCGTTAGTCTGCACATGCACAAGATGTTACAGAACTCCCTTTCTGCTCTTGAGTTAACCCCAAGCATATTGTTCGTATTTGTTCGTTTGTTCTTTCTTTCCTCCCGCTCCCACGATTGTATTTGATGTAGTGGCAAGAAATGTGCGTTACCCCTATCGGGACCACTAGTTGATCACCGGCCGTAAAGAAGTGAAATGGTTAGAAAAGTTGATGTAACGTGTGGGGGCCGAAGGGGTAACGTCACGCAGTTACTCAAATTGTTTGGAAATCAAGACTTTCCAGACTTGAACAGAAGTCTGTCATCAAATTTTTGCTGACTGTTAAATACAAACTATGTGAAATTTACCGAACAATATGTGGTGTTTACAGAAAGGCTAAACATGGTTTTGCCTTTACGAGCCTGGCCGTCCATTGAGTGGAAAAATAATGACTCTCTGCCGAAGCAAACGTTCGGAGTTCGGCAGTCAGTAAAGGAGGTCATGCTGTGACTGTCTTCCGGGACATGATAGGGCCCATTAATATTAATTTTCTTAAAAAAGGTGAAACATTCCACCTATTTATTGAATAATATATATATATATATATATATATATATATATATATATATATATATATATATTATCAGTTATGAATATAAATATACAGCCCTTAAGTTATAAAACACTTTGTAAATAGAACGTTATATATATATACACACACACACATATATATATATATATATATTATCAGTTATAAATATAAATATACACCCCTTAAGTTATAAAACCTTTTGTAAATAGAACGTTATTTTAAAAGATAAAACAGCACTAACAACAGGAGGTAATAAAATAATTTTTAATTCTAAAACTATTTTTGCCTGAATAAAATATTAGGATGAAAAAAAAAACTCACTTTACTTTCAAGTTTAATTAATTGATCAAAAAATGGGCCAGGTTTTTTGCTGGAGTAATTTTTTTCCTATACAACCATCTTGATAGTGAAACATGTTTCAACTGACTATTCCTTTTGGTCAACGCTTTTCCTGTCTGATATCAAACTCTAAGGAGCAACACGTTAATCGGACTGAAATAGGATGTTCTTCTGTATCGATTGAAAGTGATGCTTGTACATTTCTTCATTGGAAATTATGCTTGTACAGTTCTTCATCAGTTTTGTGCTCTATCTGAGTTGAAAGGAGTTTTCTCACGAAGAGAAATCTATCAAAGAACCGGAGATGTTGATTCTTTGGGGTAGGAATATTCAGGAACAAAGCACCTTTTAAAAATTCAAACCAGCTTTACTGCTCGTTAAAATTGTCCTTGTTTCACTATAAGACAAATAGAGCTAAACTATGTACTTAAACTAAAATGAATTGCATGAAATAGAACTGTTTTGACATTTAAATTGCGTGCTTATGCTTAACTGAATTGTTTGAAATAAAACTGTTTGCATGTATAAAAATGGATTCGGCTTTAGATAACCGACAATGGTTGATATACCATAAAACCAAACCAGACCAAACTAAAAAAAGGACTTTTGGGGGCTCACGTCTCGTCTGAGAACTCCGGACAGAAGGAAGCAATAACGATGAATAGATCAAGGTATTTGACCACTAGGACGAAAAAAAAAAAGCAAAAAAAACGAAAGCCCCAAAAGGGAGAGAAAAAATCCAAAGCAGTTTACCTGGAGGGATCAGCAAGTTCTTTTTTTTGTTTTTTCTAAAACTAAATCAGGTTTAGTGGCTGAGTTATCAGTAGGGTTGAACAAAAGAAGATTGTAGGATTCCTTTTGCTTGCAGAAATCCAGTTGGTACTTGGTGATATAGAATGCCCATGGCACCGATATTTCTAATTAACTGCTAAAGAGTATTTATTAGGCCTCTCACAAAAGCCCAAACGTGGCTCCTGACCCTTGTTTAGTGGGGCCCAAAAACAGATCAAAATTTATGCGTGGTAGGAACAAAATTTCTGACCTTATCAGCATTCTTTTAATTGGGCGCCTGAGGTGCAAACGGATTCACTTAGCTCTGCAAGCAGATAAAGCCTAGTCGGGCGGCTCCCTGTGGCCAAGGGCCTGTCAATCTCAACCATCCGACACGACTGAGCTCATACAACAACTCACACAAATTCGCTGCTGGGGATGTCAAGGGTGGTAAACATGTTACTGTTGTAAATACTGGTACAAAGGGATTGGCCAATAGGTGCTGAGTAATAGAAGAGGGAGCATTTTCATTGCACGAACTGGTTGAGAGGGTTATATATTTAATCGGATAGTAGGGTACATATGCTGTGATCCAATCAAAAGTATGCTCTACTTAAAGCTATTCTATACTTTTTCACATACCATAGGATATATATACATATATATATATATGTATAGTATATTTATCTTTAAATATTTTGATTTATATAAAAGTCAAACATTCCAAAATGTTTTGATATTAGATGTAATCTATGCCTAGAGGAAAAAATACAAATAATGATATACCCAGACACTGAAAAATTGTTAAATAAGAGATGTGAATTAATAGCTAAATGTAGACATAGGGATAAATTTAATCTGTAGACAAATTATCATAGATAATGCTTAAATAAAAAAAACAACAACATAGGTGAATGAATAAAAATAAAATAGAATAAAATAAAAAAAATGAGAAGGGACCATATGATGTGTACGTACTCGTCAATGGAGTGGTAACTAAGTTAATAGGCATGAAAATCGAATTGAAATTAAAAATTTGATTTTAAATTTTGAATTTAATTTAATATAAGTATTACTGTATACTTACGTAAAGTTATTAAAGAAAGAAAAAATGAAAATGAAAAATATTAGTTTACTATAATTCCAACCGGCAATAGATAAAAAAAAACCGGAAGTGGGCTAAATGAGGAGAAAACTCTTCACCCCTCTTCTATCCCCTCCCACTCTTCTTTTCAGTATCTATTCTGAATTATTTTATCCATAAGATCTGAAGAAGTCCTGTTAATATTTTTTTGGTGTTTTTGATTTATATCAAAAAACCATAACAGGATGGAAATAAATTTATAATCCTAATGTGACCGGTTTTTGTTTTTTCTTAAAGAAATATATGTATATATATATATCATAGCAGGATGGAAATAAATTTATAATCCTATTGTGACCAGTTTTTGTTTTTTCTTAAAGAAAAAGAAAAATATACCCCGCAACAACAATTACCGACGCCGACTACGCCGATGACATAGCGATACTGGCAAATACACCTGACCAAGCCGAAACACTTCTGCATAGTTTGGAACGAGCAGCAGCAAGCATAGGCCTCCATGTTAATGCACACAAAACGGAATATATGTGCTATAACCAAACGGGGGACAACTCCACTCTAAAAGGAACCCCTCTTAAACTAGTAGACAAATTCACGTACCTAGGAAGCAGCGTCGAATCAACCGAAAAGGACATCGAAACGAGGTTAACGAAAGCATGGACAGCTATCAATAGGCTATCGACTATATGGAAATCAGACCTAACCGATAAAATGAAACGCAGTTTCTTCCAGGCAGCGGTCACATCGATACTGCTATATGGATGCACTACATGGACGCTAACAAAACGGCTGGAGAAGAAACTAGATGGCAATTACACAAGAATGCTGCGTGCAATCCTGAACAAGTCCTGGCAGCAACACCCCACAAGACACCAACTGTACGGCCACCTGCCCCCTATCACGAAAACTATTCAAGTTAGGCGAACCAGACATGCAGGACATTGCTGGAGAAGCAGAGATGAACTCATAAGAGATGTACTCTTATGGATCCCCACACATGGCCGCGCAAAAGCAGGACGACCAGCACGAACGTACATTCAGCAGCTATGTGAGGATACAGGTTGTTGTCCTGAAGACCTGCCTAGGGCGATGAACGATAGGGAGGAGTGGCGAGAGAGGGTCAGGGATATCCGTGCTGCCAGCACGATATGATGATGATGATGATATATATATTGTTTGTGAAGCTTCTCAAACCTTTATTGAAATGAGTTGATTAAACTGTTAGAATATTCATACTTTCAGTTTTTGTGCCTTGTCTCAATCGGAGATATAAAGAAATCAGTTGGCACCAACAAACCAGGTGGTGATCGTTATTATTATTATTATTATTATTAGACAATCATTGCAGTCCTCTTATTTAAGCTATTCGCGCGTTAAATATTAAAATGTAACACTTGAGTCATAATGTATATCAACACTGCATCTCACCCTGCAATATAATGTAATGCAGAAATGAGATGTGCTAAAATAACTGATATTAATGTTATGAAAGATCTGATATTAACAACCACCTGAACGGGAAATCTTCATTAGCATCTGATGATGTTGAATAACGGAAAGATGAAGCGTTTTCAAAAGATGTACAAGATTAAATGCTAATTAAATATTTTTTTAATGCAGCAGAAAAATGCAGTTGTTTCAAGGCAGAAATAGTTATCGTTAATCAGGCTTACATCTTGACACGTTTAAATAATCACAAAAATCTACAAAGCACACACGCACGCACGCACGCATATATATATATATATATATATATATATATATATATATATATATATATATATACTGATTGCTATATTTATTAATAAATTGTGTTCAATATCAGTTACAGACCTTATGTATCGAAGGTATGGTAGCATACACATAGTCAACAAGTTGATTACATGTTTGGTTTGGTTATTTTCCTTAATGAAATATCGCACTTCGAGGGTTATCTAAAGCCAAAAACATTCTTGCTGAAGAACAGTAGCTGGAGTACCCGTGGTGTAATGGTTATCGTCGTAGGAAATGGACACGGCGATACGAGTTCAAATCCTGGACGAGACTGATTGCATTTCACATAGCACTAATACCCTTGGGAAAGGTATGAATCCAATTATTCTCCCTCCAGCTATGGGTAAATAGTAGGGCAGACTAGGTTCTTCAGCCTTGACGAGGCAACTAGTCTAGGAGAAGGAAAACTCTGACTTCAAACCTATTAAAGTCCGCTTAAAAATTGACCTTGTGTCATATCCTGCCCGTGCGGTAGGTTTGGTAAATATAAACAGTAGCTGAAGTGGGAAGTAAAGGAGGTTATACTTCGCCCACGGGTATTAGTCCAAAAGTGAACCTAATAGTGTGACTGGAGTTTGAACTAATTTACTAAGATGTCGCGGGTCTGCAACTGAGCCACTAAACCATTCGAATATATGTCTACGCTTTGCCAATTTTTTATAATAGTTTCTCATTTGTCTTGATCTAATTTCTTTCAATATGAATCCGTATAAATTGATTTAAAACATACACATTTTTATATTCATTATTGTTTTGAAGTTATACATAATGTTTTATAATTTTATGTCTCGTAGTTATTATGATAATTATAATTATTATGATAATACATTCCAAGGATCTTTTGAATACACTTTAATTCTGTACAAACATTTTTAGAAAGTGACTCAATCTGGACAGTAGGGTATGTCTTTAATGAGGAGCAAGTTAGTCTCCAAAAAGTCACGTTTCATTAGATCATCGAAGTTAAGCTGCGATAAGTTTGTTTAGAACATAAATGATTGAATACTAAGGAACATTAAGTATTATAAGCAACCTGAAACCTGTGGGAAAGTGAAGCAAACTTTAGTAAACAGTAAACACACAATCAAGAAAACTCAGCTCTGGGCAGGGCTTAGTATACGCTGAACGTATGTTCTATAGAGGGATAAGTCTTCCTTAAAAGAGCGTCCTAGGTATGATACAAAACTACATTTTATAGATAGGATCGCATTGTAGAGATCTGGAGAATAACTAGTACCCCATCAATGACATTACCCACAGCTCCACTGTAATTGGAAGAGCTTGTGCCGGTAAGAGCCAAAAAGATGGGTTGAATTCATCTGTTTTCAATTTATTTGTATTAGATCGGATATCTATATCATCTAACTGTAAGCAAATTTAAGAAACAATAATACAAAAATGCAAATATAAATGTGCAATGTACGCAATTCCCTAAACTCTTGGCATAAAATAACCCTTGATGGGTTGACATACCCATAAGATCAAATAATCAAGATCAAGAAAGTGGTCATTTTTTTAAACAAATAAGGAAATTTCTGAAAGTGTCAGATCTTAAAGGCTGTTGATCATTAGTCAAACAATGGGTTATTCACTTCAGTATTTTCTTCCTTTTGCTGAATTTCAACAGTTGTCGTCAGACTATTAGCATAGATTACTGGAGTTTTACTTCCAACGTCAAGTCGTTTGTTTTCAGGTGAGCCTCTATTGTTTCTCTTAATCTTTTATCATCAATTAGCCTCTCTGATTAGGAGTGGGATTATTTAGGATGTCCAGGTTATCAGAAGCACATTTTTGGAACCACCTATACACGGCTATATCTTAAACTGACACCACTCCCCAAACTTTGTCGATTCTGCAAATAGATTTCAAAGCGCAATTGCTGTGTTTGAACTCATGGAGAATAATGATATGAAAACCGTTTTTTATTTAATCTTTCTCTGATTCTTTATAAAAACCGAAAATTAAAAGTAATCGATTGACTGATGGGTTGATTGATTTCAACGGCATTTAAAACTCATATATGATTAATCTATACCCAGACGTTAGGGAATCGCATTTATCATATTTACCCAACCCCTCCGCTCGGGCAGGATATGACACAAGGTCAATTTTTAAGTGGAGCTTAATAGGTTTGAATTCAAAGTTTTCCTTCTCCTAGACTAGTTGCCTCACCAAGGCTGAAGAACCTAGTCTGCCCTACTATTTACCCATAGCTGGAGGGAGAATAATTGGATTCTTACCTTTCCCAAGGGTATTAGTGCTATGTGAAATGTAATCAACCTCGTCCAGGATTTGAACTCATGTCGCCCTGTCCATTTCCTACGACGATGACCATTACACCACGGAATCGCATTTATTGTACTTTCATATTTAAATTGTTGAGCAGTTATTAATTAGATGTATGATATCAAGTACTTCTCTTTAATCCAAATAATTTACATGCAGTCATATGATTTCAAGTATTCCTATCTGGTATTAATAATTATATAGTTTTAAGTAATTATTTCTGCTAAATGATTGTCATTTGTTTGTAGGTTTCAAGTGACAAATAATAATAATCCTCAGTAAATAATTAGTTCTTCAAGTAACTCTTCTTAATACAA
>CAUZXS010005566.1:32500-95000 GCA_963585895.1 Sepioteuthis lessoniana | reverse complement strand
TGCGAGAATATACAATATATTAATGTGATGGAATTATTTTGGAACCTGTGAATCTATTGATTTCTATGGAATCTTTTATTATTATCGTGGCATATCCAAAGGAGCGGCGTAGTGGCTAATGTGATGAACTGCGTCATTGTAGTTAGTGAGTTCAAATTCCATTCACGCAGTTAGGATCATGTTCGGACTTATACCTTTGGGAAAGGTATGACCCCGTTTATTCTGCCAGCCAGAGGTTAAATAGTTTCAGTGTAATTCTTGTAAAAGGATAGCTTTGGCATTAAATACCCCAAAAAGGTTGATATACTATTAGAAAAACCAAAAAACATAAAAACAAAAGCAAAAAGCACAAAACAAATTAAAAGACAAGAAAAAATAACAACAAAGAAAACGGAAAACAACAACTAAAAAACAAACCAACCGATTGACATCTATCTATCTATCTATCTATCTCAGTCTGAGAAATAGAGAAACAAAGAAAGATATATTCGCGCAAAGTGCGTGGGGCAGAAATGTTCTCAGTCCGAATAATTAGGGAATGGACTGGATCCATGAAACATTCATCATATTTACCTAGCCCCTCACCTCGGGCAGGATATGACACAAGGTCAATTTTTAAGCGGAGTTTAACGGGTTTGAATTTAGAGTTTTCCTTCTCCTAGACTAGTTGCCTCACCAAGGCTGAAGAACCTAGTTTGCCCTACTATTTCCCCATAGCTGGAGGTAGAATAATTGGATTCATACATTTCCCAAGGGTATTAGTGCTATGTGAAATGCAATCACTCCAGGATTTGAACTCGTTTCGCCGTGTCCAATTCCTACGACGATAACAATTACACCACGGGCACTTCATAAAATTCCAAGAATTCACCTTGATGTCCAACACCGTTGTGGCATTTTTTGTCTGAATCTTTGAAAAGAAAATGAAATAAAAGTAATAAAAAATGTCATTCTTTTGTTGACTCTACCGAGAACTTTTCAGCATTCACACTTATCAGAAGGACGAATATTCTGGATATGGTAGGTGAATGCTGTACAGCTTATTAAAGATGGGAAATGCATCATAAATATTAATAAAAAAGAATCATTTATCCTAATGGAAAACTAACTTTCATGTTTTCCGTTATGAAATATTTTTATGGATATTTTGAAATCAGTCGCCCCCATATTGAATTCCTTAAATCTGTCTGCTTTAAGAAAAGCTGAAAATAAAAGATAGAAAACAAGATCTCAAGAATTCAGTTCTTCGTATTTTTTTGGACTCATGAAAAAGACTATGAAATGAAATGAAATAAAACTAAAACCTATTGGATAATTAAAAACAAAACACTTCAAATGGAGTTGAATGATTTATTTTCAAACATATTTTAGGTTTGTATTTAGCTAGAAATCATCATCATGGATTTATTATTACAAAATAATGTTGCATTTCAAAAAAGGCAATTTTTTGAAAATCTACAATGTTTATCGAATGAACTTAAAATTTGTTGCTACAAAAAAACACCTATTCAACTTCTTAGGCTCATTCCGAAGGTGAGAAATCCTTGGATCAATTTGGTGGAATAGGGAAGCCTAGGCCATCGGACGTTTCAACCTCAATTAGTACGAAAAGAAATCGTTATCTGTAAACTAACGATGCTTAGATTTGTCACCGTCTTAAATAATTTACCCCTGAGAAAGTGTCGTTAGAATTAGCATCCAGAACAAACGACGTTTTACCGCCACAGAATGGGACATCTGTTATACCAAGTTTCTTAAGTCCCCCCACTAAAAAAGATAGATGACTGAAGACGTAAATAGAAAATTTACTTTTCACAACAAAAAGTTGGTTGGTTTGTATTTATCTACGAGTAATACTATATCTCATTATAATGGAAATTATGTCTGTCTGTAGCCGAAACTACGTCACCACCACCGTCAAAATTCCCTTAGTTATGTACATTTTCTTCTCAATAATTATAATCTAATGATTATTAGATACACATACACACACATACGATATTGTGTATTTCCTCGTAGAATAACGGTTTGCGAGATAGTCTTGCGGATCAATTACTTCTGAGTATTGACATCGACCCTCACTGAATTCCATTTAACTGCAACCTTCTGCCAGATCTAAGATATACTGAGATTTTTTATTTTTTTCTATCGTATAATGGTTACTGAGTTAGACTAGTAGACTATTGTTAGCAAGTTCACTTCTCACCGAGTGCCCCTATAGCTTAGGACAAAAACACAAATAAATCAATGCATGTATTATCATGGTATATAGCTCAATACGTTATTGTTCGTAGTTTTTATGTTGTTGTTTTTTTCTAAAAACACGGAAAGTTTTTTTGCTATGTATTAAGAACCTGATGAAAATGAGAAATTTTGTTGGCATTGTTTTGGGTTGACGAAATCATTATTTAGTTTCAATCAGCATCTTATTAACAAAATCCTCTGTCACGAGCAGGATGCGATTTAAGGTCAATTTTTCGTGGAGTTTAACAGGTTTGAATTTATTGTTATCATTTTCTTAGATCAGCTTCCATACCAAGGTTAAAGAGCCCAGCCCACCTATTATTGACTCATTGTATGAGGGAGAATAATTGGATTCATACCTTTCACAAAGGTAATAGCATTTATGAAATTCAAACTGCCTTTTCCAGGATTTGAACTCTGGCCGGAGTATCCATTTCCTTTACATTCCGAACGCCATTTTATTTATGAATGATTTCTCGATAAAAATCTAGCTTTTCCTCAAAACCGCTCATTTTATTAATACGTTTAAAACTCTGCTACGTGAGTTATAGATCACAAAGAAATAATAGTTTATATCGTATATGGTGTCGATGAAAATAAGTAATCTTTTTATATGTGTTCAAATTTAGTTTCGTTATTCTTTCTAATTAACAATATTTCATCACATACTTGTGCCCGAAAACCACATACGTTTACTTGTATATATAATACAACAAAAAGAATTGAATTAATTAAACTAATCACCTGAATTACAAAAGAAAATATTTGTATATACAAACTAAACTATAGAATTTTCACACGTTCAACTGGTGGAATATAAAAATATAAAAACATTTGTTTTATAATTTAAACGACAGAAAATCTTGCAGTTTTGTTAAATGTTGATATTTATTGACTCCATCCGTATTCAAATTTTAAATGCATCAATATAATTTAAAGTCGTGTAAAATTGAGGTGTATATGTTTTCCTTTTAACTAAAGTAAAATAATAACGCATATGTTCTCATAACTAAGGGAAAATAGTAGGACGGACTTTGTTCTTTTGCCTTGGCTAGGATAACAGGGTGAAGGGTAGCTCTGAATTCAAACCAATTTACACAGTTTAAGAATTGACCTTGTGTCACATCCTGCTGAGGGTAAATGTATACAGGGATGAGACAGGTGTTCATTGCATGAAATGAGGATATGAATTCTACCATAGTCTCTCACAGAACAGCTTTTGGAATTCGGCTATCGTCACATATGATACCCAAACGGTTGTTTTATTATGAAGTTTTAGGCAACTGTTGTATATTGACCTCCGACCCGGCCAAACATGCCATTCCAAAAACGCGGAAGTTGCATATTCCATTGGTGTAGGCGGGCTTGGCTGACAATATGGGACAAGGTAAAATCCCATGGTACAGTGATAGACTGATGCACCGGAAGAGAGTGACCTGTGAACTGCATGACAGTTATTTCCGCTCGATGACAATCAAACATACCATTCCAAGGACAGCGGAAGTGACACATCCCGATGGCCAGTTATGGGGAGATATTGAGTTTGCGATTGAGCTATTATATAACTCGGTGAAGCCAGGAAGTCAGTTAGTTGTGGTGACCAGAAGTCGGAGAGAGATGTGGTAGAGAAAGCCAACACTCAGCAGAAAGCTGGGCTCCCGGGCCTCCGGTTGAGCAACCCTGAAGAACGAGAAAGACACAACGCTGATGGCCATTAGAGTGGGGGTCAATATATTGCAGTCTTTGTTCAGTCTCCAACCCCCTCTCACATGCATACCTTACAAATAAAGTGAGAGGTACATATTTTTCTAAAAGACTGTATTTCTCCGTCTTTCTTATTGTGTCGTTGTATTCTGCATGAATCTGCATATGATTATACAACACAACCAGTAAGAATCGGACTCCCAGCAATAGTTCCCTGACCGAACTCTCTTTTAGACTTGGCAAAACACCTTGTACCATAATTAACAAAAGGGACTCTTTAAAAACAACGTCAAGTGGAAATGAGACAAGTGTTCCGTAGTTTAGTCGGGCCAAAATGAATTTGTAATAATATTTTTAAAGGAAAACGATTAGGTTGATGTAAAATATTCATCTAATAGATTGCATCCATACCGTCATCCAAACATCCAGTTGAAATATTTTCCACAATTATCATTAAGCATTATCTTGATTTATCAAACGAAAAAGTTCATTGATGCTTATCCTTTGTTTGTAATTTAATTACAAATAAAGGCTAAATGAAACTCAACTCACCACACTTCATAAAAATATTTATTATGACGACGAATGTAATTTTAATCTCTCAGTCAGAAGGTTCAAAGCCCCGAATTCGCTAAGCTACTTGAAACAGGTCAGCGTTTATATATGTATTGAATCAATTTCTTCGCGACACAAGCTCGGTTTTGAAGCCGAGTTTGATTGGTTTGAATTCAGAATTTTCCTTCTCCTAGAGTGGTTGTATTACTGAGCTTAAAGAGTCCAATTTGCCTTAGCGAAAGAGAATTGTTAGACGCATTCTCGGATGTATTAGCGCTATGCGAAATGAAAATAGCCTCGACCAGGTTTTCCTACGACGATTATCACTACAACACCTAGCATCTTACACACACACTTACACACACACACACACACGCAGATATATGTGAGTGTGTATGCATATATATATATATATATATATATATATATATATAGGCAGCATTTCTTCGTTAATGCAAATTTCATTGAACATAATAGACATTTTATGCCTACATATTCTCTTTTGGATCCGTTCGAATTCCCGTATTACTATTAACCTCAACTACCCTGTCGAGGAGACTTACAATGCACCTTTCTGACACAAGTTCAATAGCTCAGCATTTAAAAAAACATTCATGCCCAACAACACAACTACGAAAAATTCTCACCGACAACACAACAATACTCGAACATCAAAATAATAAACAAAAACTTCAGATTCTCGAAGCACTATATATTAGAAACCTGCAACCAGCACTTAACAGAATTAATTTTCAAACCAGTGCTAACGTACTTAAATGTCTTTAGCTACTGGCACTATTTACAGAATTACATTTAAAAGCAAGCGTCATAATCTCCAACAGCAAAGACGTCTTTACACAGTAGTAATTTGCTAAAACAAAAGTTACATCACTTTTGTAACAGATTCTCCCCTGATGATGGCCCAAAGTCGGGCAGAAAGTACTAGGGATACATACAATTATGGACAATACCTTAATCAGTTCCCCCCAAATACGATAAAAGTAATACGGGAATTCGAACGGATCCAAAAGAGAATATGTAGGCATAAAATGTCTATTATGTTCAATGAAATTTGCATATATATATATATATATATATATATATATATATATATATATATCCAAACAGCTTTTTTCTCAGCCAACTGTAGGACTTAAGACAGTGAAACTTTGGGTTGGTGATGAGATGTACCCTGCCTCTATGGCTGATGATGTGATCTGGAAACAAACATTTATTTTTCAAAACAATTGCACTTCCAAGGCCAGAGAGCTCATTCTGCCGGACGATTTTATGCATGTCTGGGATTCATAGAGTTCCATTGATGTCTAAGTGTGAAGTGATTGCAAACAGACTTGACTATAATTTGAACTACACTTGGTCATTCCGTTTTCTTTAACCTTTACGGCTCGCATATATCATGTGCGCCCGCACACACACACACACACACACGCACGCATATATATATATACATATATATATGTATATATACTCATTCCCACACAGACAAGGATATATATGTATATATGTTTAAGAAAAATATTTCCGCTCTGACGATTACAATTTTAACTGATGGAAAGAATTGAAAACAACAGATTAGACAATATCAGAGTGATAATGGAAAACTACAATGATAATAGATAGATGTCTCCAAACATTGCCTATAAATGGTTTTGACATCAAACTACACGATCCACAAAACATCGTTTTGAAATTGGATCGACAGATATGGGTTGATACATAAATACCTAAATAAACACGTGCCCAAGGAGGAGGAGGAGGAGGAGGAGTTCTTGTGACGTCAGCGCTAAAATGTGGGGCTGTGGCATCGTAGTAAGTGAGTTCAAACATCAGTTGGGTTGTTAAATTCACTTTCAGACTTATACCCTCAAAAAAGGTAGGAACCCTCCATTCCCTCAGCTAGTGGGTGGGTGGGGGGTAAATAGTACGACTACTGTTCTACAAGGATGGCTTTGTCATTAAATAGCCGGTGAGATTTGACATGCACAAAAAACCAAATGAAACCAAACCAAACCAAACAAATGCCTAAGTTAAATATCTGACAATTTGAAACATAATCCACCCACGCCTTACAATTATCTTCCAAATGGAGATCTCACTTCCAGGGGTTTACGATCGTAGAGATTACAGAATGATCAGTTCGAAACATTCAGATAACAACAAATAACTTTCATTCAACAAATTGGTGACTTACTTTATCAGTTCATTTTTCATTGATTCTTTTATTACATTTAAACTCTTTTAAAAACTTTGGAAAAGGTTTCTTCATAAAGACGATTCCCGTGACGATAACATAAAGTTAAAACTAGTTTAGAGCAATTAAATAAGTACAAAGAAATATCAATATTTGTCTTTTAACTTTTGTTGGTCTCTCTCGTTCTTTCTTTCTTTCTTTCTTTCTCTCTCTCTCTCTCTCTCTCTCTCTCTTTCACACACACAGACACACACAGACACACACACACACACACACACACACACACACACACACACATATATATATATATATATATATATATATATATATATATATATATATATATATATATCCTACATGCGTATATATCCAATATTTTGAAAGCATCGTACCGTGTCATGTGTTGAGTTTAATTTGTATAATTATTCGTCTTTAATTTAGTGATCGATAATTTTTTTAAAGAAACTCCATGATTCAGTTTATAAGATTTCAACTTAAATCAGTGGGGCCAGGGATTGGAAATTGATGACTCATTATTTTATCAAGAAAACAGAGAATCGTTATGACTATATCATGAACAAATCTGAAAACATTAGTAGGACATTGGAATCAACGTTCATATTTTGGATTTCTGAAAATTTAATTTTTCTTATTCCAGGTTATCTGAAATACTCGTTGAATACAACTAAAATACAATTTTTCTTTCAAATGTTCTTCAATAAATTTTATAACCTTGACTTATTTTATTTTCCTGCATTCTTCAGACAACTTTGGAATTTCCTACTTCCGGAAATGTTTATCTTAATCAGTTTTGGAGTGTTAATATCTGTTAGGGTCCCTTCTTCGGGGTTAAAGAGATTTGTTAGCGTCTCATAATTGGGTCAAGTAGAATGTTAGGGTCCCAATTAAGTTTAAAAATATTCGTATTCAATACGAAAGTCTGCAAAAAAATCTCTTAAGAAATAAATACACAAAAAAATGTAAAGTTGAATGCACTGCAAACCTGAACTAAATCTTGTCTGACTGACACGCTGTCAAAGTTAATCAATCATATTTTTAGTTTTCGTTCCAACAGAACCCCTCCGCCACGAGCAGGATGCAACGGAAGGTCAAATTTCAAGCAAAGTTTAACAGGTTTAATTATTTGTTTGTTTTGTTTAACGACATATTAACTTACATGTGTTATTTAATACTAAAGTCACCTTTGTTAAGGCATAGCAGTTATACTAGCGAACCTATAGCTGGAGGGGGATAAGTGAGTTCATGCCTTTCTCAAGGGTATTACTCTAAAAGTAAGCGCATTAGCGGGATTGAATTTCGAACTCACTGATTATGCAGTTCAACACGTTATCCACTATATCACGAGGAATTCTCCTATAAAAGGTAGTATTCATACTTTCCTTCTCCTATACTGGTTGTCATACCAATGTTAACGAGCCAGCCTACTCTGTTATTTACCACTAACTAGAAGGAGAACAGATGGGATTAACCTTTTCCAAAGGATATTGACACAATGTGTGATGCCAACATCTCGTTTAAGAATTCAGCTAAAGCCGCTGTGTTAGTTTCCTTCCGAAGAAACTTGAACTATTTTAATGTATATATAATCGGAAATTACAATATTAGGTAAATATGGCCAAACTATAATAATTTTTGTCTAATCACGACTGAATCATGTCATTTTCGATTATTCTTCCGATGATTTACCGTTTTATTTATTTATTTATTTATTTATTTTATTTGTTTATTTATCTGCTTATTTTGGCGTATTTTGCTTTTCATTTTAATCGGAAGCAGTACTTGTTCTGATCAGTCTTTTTCCTTTTCCGGAAATAACTCATTACAAGAGATTCTATATTGATATTGGCTACTATCACGTCATATAATGTACGTTCTTCTCCGTAAATATCTAAGTGGGAACTCTATTTTTTCTAATCATGTCTTTTCTTTTCTAAAAAAAAAAAAAAATAAAATAAAACTCGCAGTAGGAGACCGTCTCTCAATAAGCAATTTTCTTACTCTCTGACCATTGCCTCACCATGGATAGTATTTTGAAACTTTTTTCCCTATAGATTCTTTTGGTTCCTATTTTACTCTATTTAACCCTCATAGTCATTCGATGTTTAATTGTCTTTTTATTATTAGATATTATTTGGAATGGTACAAAGGTTTTGGGCATTATTGCTATTTACACAGCTTTGCTATATTATTGCTATTTACACAGATATGAGATCAAAAGTCACTTCCAATACCTACAGTTGCTTAAGTAGTCACCTAACTAAGTATTGAACAGGCTTATCGCTGCTTAACCGCGGTAATCTAGCGGGAACCAGTGTTTTCAGCGTGAAGTGACCGGAAATATTTTGTGTATTGTGGAAGTATAACTTATTGCACATAAACTTGAATATCTTATTCATTATATGGAAAATGAATGTTCACAATTGTCTTTTAATTGGAATCATTTTGAGATGAGGCTTCGTAATCTGAGAATTAATTTTTTTATTTATTGCGGACTTTTTTGTCCTCATCTTGGTAGTTTTTGTGTTGTTTCTTCTTCACTACGTTTCGGCCACATTTCACCTCTGGCCTTCTTCAGGTGATTAACCGCGACCTCGGATAGGAATGCTGAGTCTTGTAACCGTATCCCCAGTAATTAGCAATAGACAATACAAGTAAAATAAATCATAAATTTACAAGGATATATTAATTAAAAAAATACTAATGTAGGGTTACTTTATTCAATGCGTTATGGTTGATGCTGCTTTGCTGTTTTTGCAATATGCGGCTTCAGTGTTGTCAATGATAATCGAAGATCATTTTCTTGGATTAAAAGTTTTTGATCGTAAGCTGAACTCAGGTTCAACAAGGTACAAAGAAGGAAAATCAGAAACAAACGACTATGAATGAGTAAAAGTTCTTTTCTTATTGACCTCTGAAATAGTATCATGCACCCCGTCAACTTTTATATGGGACCCCCAGGACCTTGGTTGAGAACCATTGACTTTGCAAAATCTGTCTACCTGGCGTGAATTCTGATTGAGGTTTGACAGTGTTTTTAGCTATGACGTAAAAACGTAGAAATACTTACTCAGGTGGAAATGTTTTGCTCTTAGCCTCGTTATTAATCATTTCATATTGTTAATATTTGTTTTATTTTCTGTTTAGAAAGATAATCAAAGTCTCTATTATAAGCTCCCCTCTAGAAATAAAATGAGAAAAATACAAAACAAAAAATAATCCATCTGTTATTGTTGATTTTCAATTTAGTCTCTGAAAGCTCTCTACAGTTAGAGAATATAAAAAGACACGCCTCTTGATGTGTTGAGAGATGGCCTGCGTTGAGTGAAATGACTTGTTTGTGGAAATGTATCAAAGAACCGGATGTCAGTCCTTGACAGCCCATTTCAAAATGCTGCCTTGACAAGGTCTTCCGGTGTTGGAATGGCTCTAATCTAACCGTTCATCTCTGAGCCAAATTTGATATTTTAACTTTTTTTGAAGATTAGCAAAAACTGAACTTATAAAAAAATCTTTCCAAGACGGAAAATGTCGTGTTTTATAATTTCAAAAAAGAAGTTCATTTATTTAAAGCAGGTAATTTTGGGGCGATAAATTGTTTTCTTATGAATTTGGAGACTGGTACTTAATTCAGAAAGAAATTCTCAATGATATATGCAACCATGACGAACTTATGTGATTGATATTTTTAATTTAATTAAACACGTTCTCACGTTTGTGCAATAATTTACAAAGCTTTTTGCTTAGATATAGCTCACGGCCGAATGAATGAAACACCCTGTGAGACTCGAACTCACCCTTGGAGGATTGCTAGTCAAGTTTGCAAACCATAACACTACCTGAGGCACCCTACTCACTTTTTTATTGATGTATACATTATTATGACAATACTAAAAAAAGCGAGCCATCATTATCATCATTACCGCTATTAGAGAACAGTTTGAACACTACTACGAATACCACTAATACTAGTACTACTACTACTAATAATAATAAATAAAGTTGGCGACTGTAGTCGAGGATGACCGGAAGCCTCACTTTTCAATAGCTTCTAAACCGGAGTGTAGTGGAGGGCACTACTCTTTTCCTTGGATTACTCTACTTTACTCTTGATTCCTACCTTATATTGCATAGATTTAAGCAAGGAAGTATCTAGTAACATTTTTTGAGTGTTTGGTATGACTCAGCCTGGTATTGAACCTCTGTCTTCCGCACCATTCGCGAAAACTCTATCCACGTGGCCAATAATAATAATAATAATAACTGGACCTTCCGGAGAACTGAAAAGACTGTGGAAAACGAGGGTGACGGTAATATTAATTATAGTTGGTGTGCGTGGAACGATCTCCTGAGGCTTGAATAGAAGACTGGAGGAATAGAAAATTAGAGGAAGAATAGATACCATCCAGACTGCAGCATTAAGATCTACTAGAATACGCAGAAGAGTCCAGGTGACCAGAGGAGAGTCACTGTCAATCAGACCCCAGCGAAAATCCCTTGTTAATGCTGGTGATAAAAATCACAAGGAGTGAAATACAATCACTTAATAAGCGAATACAGCAAATTAGCACAGAAGGAGTATAAGGCGAGACACGACTGAGTCGGCAAGGTGATCCACTGGGAAATGTGCCAGAAATTTCAATTTGACCATATTAACAAATGGTATATGCACAACCAAGTACCTCTCCTAGAAAATGAAACGCATAAACTACTATGGGACTTTAACATACAAACGGATCACCTAATCCCTGCCAGAAGACCATACCTTATAATAATCAACAAAAAAAAAAAAAAGAATTTGCAAAATTGTCGACTTTGCTGTCCCGGTGGACCACAGAATAAATCTGAAGGAAAGTGAAAAAAAGGATAAGTATCTCGACCTTGCTAGAGAATTAAAAAGACTGTGGAACATGAAAGTAACGATTGTTCCAATTGTGATTAGTACTTTTGGCTCAATAACTAAAGGATTATTAAAAGGCCTGGAAGACTTGGAAGTTGGCGGACGGGTAGAGACTATCCAAATGTCAGCATTACTGAGAACACCCAGAATCCTGAGATGAGTCCTGGAGACCTGAGGAGACTTGCTATCACTCAAACTCCAGTGAAAACCATCAGCTAATACTGATGTGAGAAACTCTAGAGGAGTAAAATAATAATACTATCTGTGGTAAAGATCCAAAGACGCATATTCCAGAGAGATGCACTATTACCATTACTGTTTGTAATAGCGATAATGCCACTCAACCACATTCTCAGAAAATGCACAGCCAGATACAAACACTGTAGATCGCAAGAAAAGATAAACCACTTAATGTACATGGACAACATCAAACAGTTTGTAAAAAACGAAAAAGATTTGTAAGTCCTAATTTAGACAGTGAGAATATACAGTTATAGAATCTGACCAAGAAAACTGCCCCGTGCTAGTAACAAAAAGCAAGAAACGACGCATAACAGAAGGAATGGAACTACAAAATCAAGAAAATCAAAAAGCTCGGAGGTAAGGAAACCTACAAATAATTGGGAATATTGGAAGCTGACTCTACCAAACAAGTGAAGCTGAAAGAAAAAAAATAAAAAAAGACGATCTCAGGAGAACAAGAAAGCTACTCGAGACAAAACTATTTAGCTGGCATATTATCAAAGGGACAGATACCTGGGCTGTTTCCCTCGTAAGAGACTCGGGACCGTTCTTGATGTGGACCAGAAAAGACCGTAAACAAATGGACCAGAGGACAAGAAAACTAATGACTATGAATAAGGCCTTGCATCTCAGAGATGATGTTGACAGACTATATGTGTCAAATAAAGAAACAATTCTGACGACAAAAGGACCAGCAAACCGGAAATAATCAGAAAACAAAAATGGGAGGAAAACAAGTCTATGGACGTTTTAAGCGTGTAACATTTCACACAAGAAAACGTGGACGATGCAAGGAAAGGGAAACTTTAAGAAAGAAACTAAATCTCTTCTTATAGCAGCACAATACAACGCCATAAGCACCAACCATATCAAAGCATGCATAGATAAGATGCAACAAAACAGCAAATGTAGGTTATGTGGTCATAAAACGATCAATCACATAATAATCGAATGCAGCAAATTAGCACAAAAAGAGAATAAAACTAGACACAACTGGGTGGGCAAAGGTAATTCACTGGGTGAGGTGCAAGAAATTAAAATTTGACCATACAAACAAATGGTATATGCACAATCCAGAATCTGTCCTTGAGAATGAGACGCACAAACTCTACTGGGATTTTGAGATACTAACGGATCACTTAATCTCAGCCAGACGACTGGACCTTTATAATGATAAAAAAAGAGAACTTGCTGATTTGTGGACTTTTCTGCCTCAGCTGACCACAGAGTAAAATTGAAAAAAAGTGAAAATAAGGATAAGTACATGAACCTTGGGAATGACAAAACTGTGGAAAGTGACGGTTATACCAAATGTAATTGACGCTCTTGGTACAGTCACTAAAAAATTTGTACAAGAACTGGAGGACTTGAAAATAAGAGGTCGAGTGGAGATCACTCAAACCACAGCATTATTCAGATCGGCCAGAATACCTAGAAGAATCCTGGAGACTTGAGGAGACTTGTTATCACTCAGACTCCAGTGAAAGATCATCAGTGAATGCTGATGTGAAAAACTCTCAAGGAGAAAAAAATATAATAAAGATCAATCACATAATAAGCGAATGCAGAAAGTTTGTGCAAAACGAGTATAAGACTAGGCACAACTGGGTGGGGAAAGGGATTCACAGGGAATTGTGCAAGAAATTGAAATTTGACCCTACGAATAATTGACTGAGGCAAAACCCACATTTCTTTTTTGTGAATGAGACGCACAAGCTTCTCTGTGATTTTCAAATACAAACAGATCGCCTAATCTCGACTAGACGATCAGACCTAATGATATTAAATAACAAAAGAACCTGCCGAGTAGAAAACTTGACAGAGTAAAATTAAAAGAAGGTGAAAAGATAAATAGATATCTGGATCATGCGAGAGAACTGAATAAGCAATGGAATATGAAGGTAACGGTGATACCAGTCGGAGTTGGTGCACTTGGAACATTCCTCAAAGATTGGTAAAGGGACTAGAAGACTTAAAAACCAGAGGATAAGTAGAGACCACCTAGGCTACAGCATTTCTTTGATCGGCCAGAATACCGAGAAGAGTCCTGGTGACTTGAGGAGACATCCTGTCACTCAAACTCTAACGATGGTGTTAAAAACTCTCACAAGTGAATAATAATAATAATAATAATAATAATAATAATAATAAATGATATATGCACAACCCAGCATCTGTCCTGGAGAATGACACACACAAACTCCTATGGGACTTTGGCATACAAACGGATCACCTAATCTCGGCCAGAAGCTCAGACCTTATAGTAATAAAAAAAAAAAACAGAAAAAAAAGAGAACTTGCCGAATTGTGGACTTTGCTGTCTCGGCTGACCACAGAATAAAACTGAAAGAAAGTGAAAAGAAGGATACGTACCTCGAACTTGCTAAGGAATTGAAAAACTATGGAACATGGTGACGATAATACCAATCGTGATTGGTACTTTTTGTATAGTCACCAAAGGATTATTAAAGGGGCTGGACGACTTGATGGCTGGAGGACGTGTGGAGTCCATCCAAACTACAGCATTATTGAGAACGGCCAGAATACTTAGAAGAGTCCTGGAGTCATGAAGAGACTTGCGTTCACTCAAACGTCAGTGAAAGACCATCAGCTAATGCTGATGTGAAAACTCTTCAGGAGTCAATAATAATAATAATAATAATAAAGACAAGGATAGACAGGAAAACAGGGATCATTAAACTGAGAAAACAAAAATAGGAAGACAAAGATTTTAGGAACTTTAAAAAGAAATCTGAGGACATTACACACTAGATGACTAGAAAACAACGCAGAGGAAAACTAAAGAGAGAAAACAATTATTATGAATTGCAGCCCTAAATAAGGCTGTAAAATCTATTTATATAAAAACTAAAATAGATAATTATCCAGTCGGCTGGGGCTGTAGAATACCCCAACTGCTTCTCTGCAGAGAGGTAAACACTCCTAACGAGTGTCCTAGATATGACACTAAACAATCTGATGGTGAGGTTCCTGTAATGCTGGAGCTTTGGGGAATGTGTAGTACCCCTTTATTGCCATCGCTCTCAGGTCCACTCTGGCCTAGAGGGGTAGCACTGATAGGGTCCTATCTATGGGCCGAATAGAACTAAACTGTGTACTTATATTAAACTGAATTGCTTAAAATGGAATTATTTTGAATTTTAAACAGCGTACTTATGCTAAACTGAATTGTTTGAAATAGAACTGTTTTTTACTTTGAAACAGTACTTACGCTTAACTGAATTGTTTAAAATAGAACTCTTTTGTCATCTGTTTGTAAACAAAAACTGTACTCATACTAATCTGAATTTTCTGAAATAGAACTGTTTTACTAAACTAAATTGCTTGAAATAGAAATGCTTTGGACAAATCAACTGTGTACTTATGCTAAACTGAATTGTTTGAAATAGAACTGCTTATTTGTATAAAAATGAATTTGGCATTGAATAACCTCCTAATTTTGATATGCCGAAAACCCAAACCAACAATAAAATTGATAAGAGCAAAAAGAATAGAAAATGTGTATGTGAAGAAGAAGAAGAAGAAGAAGAAGAAGAAGAAGAAGAAGAAGAAGAAGAAGAAGGCGGAGAAGAAGAAGAAGAAGAAGAAGAAGAAGAAGAAGAAGGCGGTGGAGAAGAAGAAGAAGAAGAAGAAGAAGAAGAAGAAGAAGAAGAAGAAGATAATAAGCAAATGCTGCTACCTTTATTAAAACATTGACCCATAAAACATTGTTTTGTAGCTAAATATGAAGTGTTTACCAGTTTAACTTGATTATGAAGATACATTTTTATAATTAGAGACAGTAATTATTACACAAACGTTATTATATTATACAAAGACAAACGTTGATAACCTTTTTAAAGTGCTAAGTTTATATTAAAAAATGCCCATTGAATAAAAGTTTTTGCTAAATAAAAAGCAAGCTGAAACCAATTTAATCAGTAAACGATATATTTGAAAAAAAGAAGAAACAGTCAACTTTCGACATTGAGTGCACTGGTCTCCAATGAGGATTAAAAAAAACAGCAAGAACAAACAAGTCCAATTACTGAATAATTGAGTTATTTCGATTTACGCTGTAAAATACAGATCAGTTGTTTGAAATGCGTCCAGATGTCGGGTAGATTTTAGTTATCTACTTGTTTCACTTGGTTCGGCCTTGTTTTTATTGGTTTGATATTTATTTCTTATCGTTTTTTTTATCTCTTTTATTGTTGACATTTTCTTTTAAAAATATTTTTCCTCTGCCCTTTTTCCTGCCAGACAAAAAGTTTAAATTTTCTATTGGCTCTCATCATTCTTTATTTTTATTTTCTCTAATTCGGATTTATATTTCTTTGTCTCGGTTTTTTTCAAAATTCTTTCTTTCTTACGCAACGAACTTTTTGGGTATTTTTTTATTCATGTTTTATATTTCTTCTGTTCTGAAACCGTTGTTTGTGTATTTCATTTAATCTCTTTGCTTTTGCTTTACCCTTTTTGGCATTCTTTTATTCGATTCCTTTTTCACGCAAGCCTTTTGGTTCGTTTTCTATTATTATCTAATGTTCTTTCTTTCTTTCTTTCTTTCTTTCTTTCTTTCTTTCTTTGTCTTACCCTACACCTTTAATTCTTTTCTATAAGCCTTTCTTTTTTTTTTCTTTTACTTTTCTTTCTTCTGGTCTTTTTTCCCCATTCTTTCTTTTCCTTTAACTTACTTTGCTTTCGTTAATTTTCTTTTCTTTTTGTCTTCTTTTTCTTTATATAATTTTTCATTTTTCTTTTCCCTTCTTTTATTTTCTTTATTTTTTTCTTTTTTCTCATTCCTTTCTTTTGTTCTGTCCCTTTCTTTAATTTTGTTCGTTTCCCTTTCTTCTTTTTCTTTTTCTTTCGTCTTGTTTTCTTTTTCTTTCGTTTCTTCTATTTTTTCTTTTCTTTTCTTCTTTACTTTCTTCTTTTTCCTTCTTTTATTTTTCTCTTCTTCTTTCCTTTTTTCTCTAATTTCTTTTGTTCTTCTTTTTTCTGTACTTTTTATTCTTTTTCTTTCCTTCATTTTGTTATTTCTTTTTGTATTGATCTTTTACTTACTTCCTTTTGTTATTTTTCTTCCTTTTTCTTTCTCTTTCTTTTATTTTCTTTTTTTGTTCTTTTCTTTTGTCTTTTTTCCTTTCTATTTCTCACGGTTATTTTGTTCTTTAAGTTTTTTGTGTTCTTTTCCTTTTCTTTTCTTTTGTTTTTTTCGTGGACTTTATTTTTTTCTTTTTCTTTTCTTTTTTTCTTTCTTTTATTTTGTGCTTTTCCTTTCCTTTTTTTTCCCTTTTTCTTTTCTTCTTTTTCTTTCTTTTATTTTGTGCTTTTCCTTTCCTTTTTTCCCTTTTTTCTTTTTCTTCTTTTTCTTTCTTTTCCGTAGCAGGTTTTTCTTTCGTTTATTTTGTTTTTTTTCTTCTTTCATTCCCTTTTATTTCTCTACTTCGTTTTTTTTTTACTTTCTATGGTTCTTTTTCTTTCCTTTCTTTTGTTTATTTTCTTTACTTTTTTCTATTTTTCTTTTCTTTTAACTCTTTTCATTTCTTTTCTTTTTTCTTTTCTCTTGTTCTTCTTCGTTTCTTTCTTTTGTCTTTGTTTTTTTTTCTATTTCTTACCTTTTTTTTCTTTCCTTTATTTTCTTTTGCTTTTTCTTTCGTTTCTTTGGTCTATTTTCTCTCTCTTCTATTTTTTCCTTTGTTTTTTTTTTTTTGTTTCTTTTCTTTTGTTCTTTTCTTTTGTTCTTTTCTTTTTCTTTCTATCTATTATTTTCCTTTCTTTTCTCCTCTTTTTTCTTTTCCTTCTTTTGTTCTTTTTCGCTCTTTTCTTTTTTTCTTTTCTTTTTTGTCTTTTTCTTTTTTGTTCTTTTTCCTTTTTAATACATTCTTTCTTTGTTTGTTTCTTTGTTTGTTTGTTTCTTTCTTGACGTTTTATTCATTTATATTGATTTCCTTTTTTATATAAAATAGTTCTTTCTTTCTTTCTTTCTTTCTTTCTTTCTTTCTTTCTTTCTTTACGTTTTATTCATTTATATTGATTTCCTTTTTTTATATAAAATCGTTCTTTCTGATCACTAATATCCACTAATTTCTGCAACCAAATAATTTTAATGACAATTATCCTCTTTCTGTATCATAATTGATTTGTTTGTGTATTAGTTTCTTCTTTTGTTCATTTTGGAATTATCTTGCACATCTTTTATTAATTATCAATTTTCTGTTTGCAAAGATCAAATGGCAAATTACTTTGATCTACGTACAGTTATCTACAACATAATTTTCTTTATTTCAAAAACCCAACGACTGAAAATGACATATTACATCGGCCAACGATTCGTTGTGTTACTTTGAGATCTAAAGAGATTTAATTTCCATATAATTTCGTATCATCACTCTTTGCATGTTTTTCTCGCCAGGGTTACCTAGTGAAATTTCGTTGGAGCCCCAGTGACAGAAAGTCTTCTCAGTTCTCCAGGACTCTTCACGGTATAGCAACCAGATTTATCTGCCAACACAAAATAATAAAACATTACGTCACCACAATATTCCACAGCCCAGCCAACCAAAATTGTCAGAATCAAACTGCTACTTATGCGCGTTCCATGAGCGAAATTTAAAATATTTTAAAATGAAAAAAGAAAAAAAGAAAAGATTTTCCGTTGGCTGTCGAAAGGTAACGATACTTTTTCTCTTTCCTATTTTGGCTTAATTGCACATCATTACTCAGAGATTACTAATTTATTTTTTGATTTTAAAATACAGACATTTTTCTCTAGATTGGCTGGGACTTTTTCTTTTGTGAGAGGATTTTTTTTGTGGTTGGCATATATGATAAATTTTCATTCATTATTGTGTACTTTTGTAACAATACGTAAAACATTTTTTTGTTTAAATCTCGGAATTTTTAGTATATTCATTTTCATTTAATCTTTAACCCAATTCTATCATGCATATTTTGTTTTATATAATACAAAATAAACGAAAATAATGTCTGAATCATTTTATGAAAGTGAAAACATGCAACAAAGAATGACAAGTCACCATCACTTTTCTTTATAGCAATAAGAAGTCCGTGAAGAGGTGTATGATGGAGGCTGACAAGAGCATCTTCTCCAACCACTAAATCTATAGAGGTAAATGATGACCACCCAATAGAAGCCTAAAGTAATAATGACTTCTGATGAGGCCCATCAAGGAGTGAGCGTCCATCTTTGTGGAAGAAGATAGGGTTAATGAAAACACTTGACAAGTCTTGATATATTTGAATGCTAGAGCATTCTGGATATAAAAGGATACCACAACAGCCATTGAATGAAAGAACATGCCTTGGCAATGCATTTCAAAGAACTGGCTTCGACTGCTGCTACGAAATTTGCCACCTTGACTTATACCAATCAAACATA
The DNA here is from genome assembly GCA_963585895.1 of Sepioteuthis lessoniana. NCBI lineage: Eukaryota > Metazoa > Mollusca > Cephalopoda > Myopsida > Loliginidae > Sepioteuthis > Sepioteuthis lessoniana. The sequence goes on along the minus strand of CAUZXS010005566.1, from coordinate 75,719 downwards.
GCATCCACGTAATACTAGCCTTCTTGATAGCAGCTTCAGTATTTTTTACTTAGCCTGTATGTAGAAGTACTTTTCTCAACAAAGATAGAACCTTGTGATTTCTTAGCTCAACATTTTTGCTAATACAAAGTTTCATCCAGTAACCATGTCCCTGATGTAATTCAGGTTCTTTCTTATCCCATGGGCTTACATAATGACAGTAGATTTCTCACCAACTTAAATTGTCTCTGGCAAGTGCACACAAATGTTTGGTAACAATAGAACAAGTCAGCAGATCAGGGATTGGCAAAGTTTTAACATTTTTGAGCAGAATTTCATCAGCAATTTTCTATCTAATCATTACAATGAGGTAGTTTGGATGGTTTTGATTCTTCCTTTGATTTCCATTCCTCCTAATATTTTTCCACGCATTTGAGGACCTTGCCAAGTAGTCCAACAAATTGGTATCACCGTCATCCTTAGTTTCCAGATTTTTCTTTAGTTCCACTGACAAGATCTAAGTATTTATCAAACTTTCCGCTTTCTCATATTTTCAGTATTACATGCACGAAAGGCAAAATCCACAAGATTGCAAGATCTTTTTTTATTGTTAATTAACACAAGGTCTGATTTTCTGGTTGGGATTACGTGATCCATTTGGATCTCAAAATCTCTGAGAATTTTATGCGTCTCATTTTCTTGGACGCATTCCTGTTTGTGCATTTGGTAGTATGTTCAATCTCTTGCACAATTCCTAGAGGATCACCTTTTCCACGCAGTCATACCTAGTCTCAGATCTGCTTATTATTTGATTTACCGTTTCATCTCTCGTTCTCTTCGTAACCTAAACTTGCAATACTGTTGAGTTGTGCTCGTAATATGACGGATTTCGTTGGGGGAGGGGAACTGAGTGCACCGAACCGAGTTGAAATCCTCATTGAGGAAGTTTCTATTTCACCTAGCGCTAATACCCTTGAGAAAGATATGAATGCAATAATTCTCCTTCCAGCTATGGATAAATAATCGGGTAAACTCGGCTCTTTAATCTTGCTAAGGCAACCAATCTAAGAGAAGGAAAACTCTGAATTTAAAATTGTTAAACTCTGCTTAAAAAGCTAACCTTGTGTGGCATCCTACATGTGCGAAGGGGTTGATAAATACATATCCTTTTGCGTATTATCAATTTCCACTTTAATATAGAAGTAAAGTTGGCGACCTTAGTCTATGGTGACCAGAGGGGATCCCTTTTCGATAGCTACTATACCAAGATTGCTCCACTTTACTCCTGATCCTTACCTTATAATGTTGAGTGTAAAACTAGGTAGCATCAAGTACCAATTTTTAAGTCTTTGGTATGACTCGACCAGGGATTGAACCCAGGTCTCCCGTGTCATTGGTGGACACTCTAACCAATGTCCGCTTTAATATAATTGATCCTAATCGTATTGTTTTTGCAACTATTAAAAGTGATTATATTTTTCTTTTGAAGTGTCCTTTTTGTAGCCAGGTCTACCTGTAAGCAATTTCTTCATTTTCATGTGTCTTAGTTGCCTCTTTTTCTACTTTAACAATCGTCTAGAATATCTTACAAGAGAGACTGCCCATGAATATTTTTAGCCTGATAAGATTTTGTGCTGCAGAGGTTGGTTTCGAGAAATTTTGTTGCTCTTTTTGGTTATTTTTTTTTACTTTTTTCATTCATTTCTGTTTGTTTGATGGTGTTCCTGACTACTATACCCAAGTACTTGTAATTTTCCTTCTCCCCAAGTGATTTGATGTCTTCCTGATTTTGCGATTCAATTCCTTCCGTTGTTTCCCTTTATCCTTAAGACCAGTTGGCTGGGGCGGGAGAGTACACCGATTGCATCACTACAGTAAGACTCCTCTAATTAGTATTCTGAATAGGATACTAAACTGTCTGATGGAGCTTTGGGGAATGCGGAGTCCACCTTCCTTGCCATTACTTCCAGATCCACTTTAACCTAGAGTTGCACCACCTGACAGGATTCTATCTATTGGTCAAACAAGACAAACTATGTGTGCAAACAAATGACTTGTGTTAAATTGTGACTGTTATATAACAATGCTTGAAACCATTTAACGGTCTATCAAACGAGCTCAGACTTAAAATGTATTTACAAATCACATGTATAAAGGTGATTTGGCATAAAATAACATACAATAGTTAATACGCTGTAAAACTAAACTAACCAATTTTTTCCTCTTTCATTACGAGCATGGCACATTTTTCTGTTTCAATTTCCATTTCTATATCTTGGCTGTAAATGCTTATTGTTTTTATCAGTGTTTTCAGTTCCTTTTCATTGTTCGCAGACACTATGATATCATCCATATGCACAAGTTTGTTTAAATTTACCTGAGATTTTGTAATTTTTTTACACCCCTGTACATTTCCTAAGTATATAGCTGAATTGCATAATTTTCTGCATTTGCTTATTATGTGATCGATAGTTTCGTCTCAATCACCACATAACCTTCATTCCATATTTTGTTGCGTCTTATCTATTCTTGCCTTGACATAGTTGGTCCTAATTCTGTTGTTCTGTGCTGCTATCAGAAGTAATTAAGTTTCTTTCTTAACCATGTCTAAGTTTTTTCGTGTGAGATTTCGTTTGTTTGTTGTTTGAAGTATCCATAAGAGTTGTTTTCTTACCATTTTTATTTTCTGGTTATATCAGTTCGGTTGATGCTTATGTTGCCTGTTTTGTTTCTGATGGTTGTAATCAAGTCTTTGGAATTGTTTCATCGATACATTCACGTTATCTTCAATGCTGTCAAATCTTCTTCCTCCTTTTTTTCTTGACATATGTAGTCAGTGTAGTCTCCGGGAGGTTCCTTGTCCTCTGCTCCATTTGTTGAAGTTCTTTTCTCGTCCACTTTGAGAATGGTTTCGAGTATCTTACCAGGGGGACATCCCAACTATTAATTCTTTTGATGAGAATCCTGCTATGTAGTTTGGTTTCAAGTAGCTTTCCCGGTCTGCTGGGGTATTTTTTACGTTTTTTCTTTCACCTCCACATGATTGATGGCGTCCGCTTCCAATATTCTCAAGTATTTGTAAATTTCCTTTTCTCCGAGCGTTCTGATTTGTTCTTGATCTGGTAATTCTATTCCTTCAGTCATGTGTTTTTCCGCTTTTCATTATTAGCATGACACATTTTTTAATTTCAAAATTCATCCCTATATCTTAACTGTATATCCTAACTGTCTGTATTAGGATTCTTTTTCATTTTTTCAAACAATTTGACGTCGTCCATGTAAATAAGATGTTTGATTTTTTTCCTGCGATTTATGAAGCTTGTATCCGTCGGTGTATTTCCTAAGTATGTAATTAAGTGGCATCATCACTGAATGCGCATCTCCCTCGAAGATTTCTCTTTAAATTTTTCCTCCTGCTGTCAGTTCCACTCTCTAGTTTTGCATGTTATTTTCGATAAACTTTATAACTTCACAGTATGTCTTGTACATTATTATTAAAGTTTTCACACCAGTACTAATTGGTGTCCATTTACTGAAACCTGGGTGACAACTAATCTCAGTTCTCCAGGATTTTTACATCTTTTGAATTCGTTTTCATTGAAATCCGTGTGACAATAAGCCATCTTAGTTCTACAGTACTCCTCTAAGTATTCTCAGCAAATTTAACAGTGCTGCGTTCAAGAGAGGCTTGATTTTTTTTCTTGAGTACTGATTAACTATGTCTCTTTTCTGGTAAATTTAAATTGGTTCCAAGAGTATCTGTTGATGATTAGTTAAAATGTTAACTCTAGGTACGACAATTTTTGCGAAGTTCTCGTTAATTATATATTTGTTCGGTTTTCTTTATTTTCCTCTGTAATCTCATGAAACGGGTAAGTTCACCTTTTGACATGTTCACTTTTGTTGATTACAACTCGATCTGGTCTTCTGACAAGTAACAGGTAATTCTCAGGGCAATCCGTCTGGTCTTCTGGCAGGTAATAGCTGACCCTGTGGTCGTCTGGCAGAAAATTGGCAATCCGTCTGGTCTTCCGGCTGACAAAGGGTAACACGTCTGTTCTTATGGCAGAGAATGGGCGATCCGTCTGCTCTTCTAAAAGGTAATAGGTAATCATCTGGTCTTCTGACAGAGAATGAATGATCCATCTGGTCTTCCGCTGGAGAATGCTGGTCCGTCTGGTCTTGTGACAGGTAATAGGTGATCCTCAAGTCTTCTAGCAGAGAATAGTTTATCCGTCTGGTCTTCCGACTAAGAATGGGTGATCTGTCAAGTCATCTGAAAGCTAATAAGTGATCCACTGGTCTTCTAACAGAGAATGTGTGATCCTTCAGATCTTCTGGCAGGGAAAGGGTGATACGTCTCGTCACCCGGTTGAAAATGGCTGATCGTTCAGGTCTTCTGGTAGAGAATGGGCGATCCGTTTTTATTTTGTTCGCCATTATTTTTTAGAATGACAAGAAACCTTATTTTGACTAATATCTTTAACAAAAAGAAAAAAAAACGGGGAGGGGGGACGGAAAAAGGTCTATTTTTACCAAATAAGCTTCATTTGTACAATAGCAAAAACGGAATTATCATTGTCATGTTTATTGTTTATTCAGTGCTGCTTTCATTTCGCTGTCAAACATTTATGTGAATATTATTTAGGACTTCAACTTTCTTTCCTTTTTAAGTTTTCTTATATAATTAAATCTATCTTATATTCTATCTCAGTTAATACAGTATCGCTCATGAGTATGTTGGTTGGTTGAACTGCATGACACATCAACCCCCCTCTCTCTTTATATATATATATATATATATATATATATATATATATATATATATATATATATATATATATATCTTTAAGAAAAAAACAAAGACCGGTTAATTTAGGATTATAAATTCATTTCCATCCTGTTTTTCAGTTTCTGGTGTAAACCAAAAAAACGAAGAAAAATTTGTTTTTTTCTTAAAGAAATATTGCTCTGTAAAAAATTACATTGAGCTCTCTACCAGGAAAATTTAAATGTTCAGCTCCTGAATGATTTTCTTGTCCTGAAGGAATTACTCCCAACTCTGGTTTAACTGGACCGAATAATACTATATATATATATATATATATATATATATATATATATATATATATATATATATATATATATATATATATATATATATGTAATTTGTCAGCGAATAATTTATAGGTAACATTATTAAATGACCCTGAGCCAATTTGTTTGTACACAAATGGTATTAAGTATTGATATTATTTATCCAGTTAAATTGTTTCCAGTATTGATATCTATGTTGCTATATGTTTCCCGTATTATGCTAATAGATTTATTTGCACGCAGTTACGAGGATTATTAAAAAAGTTTCCAGACTTTTTTCGTATGGGCACTTTTATTGATAGTACACACATGAAACTCTAGTCCCCTTCGAAGTAATCTCCTCCAGCTGCGATGCACTTGTTGTACTGTTCCAACACCTTCTGGAAGGCCCCATGGAAGTCCTCTTGTGTGAGCGTGACCTTCGTCACAGCCTCTTTCATCTCCTCAATTGTCTCATCTGAGCTTAAGGAATAACCAAAGGTCACAGGGAGAAAGGTCTGGACTATAGGGAGGCTGAGGAACTGTCTTGATGCCCATCTTGGTCAAATAGTCTGTGACAAGGATTGAGTTGTGGACTGTTGTATTGTCCAGGAGGAAATGCCACTGACCCGATTTGAAGAGTGCTGGCCTCTTCCCAAGGAATCTCTTCCAGAACTCCCTTAAAACCTCAACATAGTAACCCTTACCCTAACCCTTTGACCAATCAACTCTGGTGTATTGACTTCCTTACTCCCCCCACACCTCTCATCATCCCTCACAGACTCCGTGCCTTCCTTGAATCTCTTATGCCACTCAAAAACTGATGCTCGATTCATGCAAAATGGTCGAAAAGCAGTCTGAAGCATTCCATACGTTTCTGTGGCAGTTTTTCCAAGTTTAAAACAGAATTTTATTGAAATTCACCAGCTATGACAATCCAGCTTTAGTAGGGTGTATTCCAGTTGCTGCTGTAGCTGTTTATTTGAACCTGAAATCCTAAAAATTGGTCAGTCATCTCATAACATGTATAGCAATAACTTAGTGAATTTTCAAGAGTCTACGACAATTTTAAATGGCTGTACAAAAAAAAGTCTGGAAACTTATTGAAAGCACCACGTAAATTGTTTCAAGTATAAAGACTTCTATCTGACCTATAGATGGGGCCCTAACAAGTAAAACCACTACGTGTCAGAGGGAACAATGATAGTAATAAAACTAAAGAGGTACCCACATTCTGGAAAGCTCCAGGACTGGAGCTTTACCATCAGATTGTTTAGTGAGATACTCAGTGCACACGTTCAGGCGGATTTTATTTCTCTACAGAGATGAACTGGACGTATTCTACATTTCCCAGTTGATTAGCCTGTTATGAGCAAAGAAAACACTGGCAATAATATGAATAAAAAGTGAATTTATTCTTAATCAAACATAACAAGAAGTTATTAATTCTTGTCGAACATTATAGTCAAGGCTAGTATTATAATCATTATTAGTTTATATTAATTACTTTAATTTACAACACTAAGGTATCTGATTGATATCAATTGACTGTGGGCAATTTAGATTTTAGATATTTTTTCATGACCCAAATTTGTGGACATCTGTATTGAAAAAAAAATGATGGAGGCGCCCGTGGTGTAATGGTTATCGTCGTAGGATATGGACACTGCAACACGAGTTCAAATCCTGCACGAGACTGATTGCATTTCACATAGCACTAATTACCTTGGGGAAGGTATGAATCCAATTATTCTCCCTCCAGCTATGGGTAAATAGTAGGGCAGACTGGGTTCTTCAGCCTTCGTGAGGCAACTAGTCTAGGAGAAGGAAAACTCTGAATTCAAACCTGTTAAGCTTCGCTTAAAAATGACCTTGTGTCATATCCTGCCCGAGCGGAGGGGTTGGGTAAATATATATTGAAAAAAAATCACGCAAATCAACAATTTCAGATTAACAGTGTTTTAGGGGGTGTTAGAATTATAACTCGTGTTTGTGCCAATTTCAGAAGACTGGGGGAGAAGAAAGAAAGGCAAGGTAGGAACTAAAATAGAACGTGAAGAGAAAAAAGTGTTAAAAAAACTGTTAAAAAAATTTCTTTGTCTTGGACTTTAACTAAGTTAAAACTTAACGGAAAAGGAGGAAGGATAGGTGTTTTTTACGAACGCCATGGGAAGCAGGATAGTGGACGTAAATGCCAGCGGATAAATTCCCTGACGGCCTAACGCAATGCCTAACCTGGTCATGGGCGTATAAATCTCTGGTTGAACGGTCAGGATAGTTAGTTCGATCGGGGAAGTACTGCTGCTCATCTCTAAGTTTGGCTTCTATGGATGAGAATAAAAACAGCCCTCGAAAAAAAAACATGACCCACACTCAAACCACATGTCCAAACTGCATCGCACTTCGCGCGAGTAAAAAAGGGACACGACCTGCTGAGGTTGGAGCCCTGGCCTCAGTGTTCGAAAAATCAGCTACAGAGCTCAAACTACAAAAATTACAAAAAATGAAAACAAACAATACAAATAGCGACATTCAATATAAGAACCTTAAATAGAATAGGACAACTACCGGAGCTGAATGCATCGGCCGTAGAGCATAACATAGACATAATATGCATTTAAGAACACAGATACACACATAGCAAGGATATTAAATATCACGATACTGGCAACGGAGGGACGCTAGCCACTGTATCAGCATGGGAAAATTCTGTCAATGCCATGATAGAAGGTGTAGGAATACTTATAAGACCAAGAGCCTTAAAATCACTTCATAGCATGGAGAGAATACAACCTTGGCTGATGGTAGCTACTTTTAATGGCAACCCCAGAGCAACAATCATCTCCTGCTACAGCCCTACCAATGTTAGTGAAGAAACTGCACCCATCGCCTTTAACGATGAGCTATCCTCTCTAGTGCGCTGCATTCCGAAACACGATGTGCTAGTCATTGGCGGAGACACGAATACCCAAATCGGGAAAAACGGAAACCACAAATACAGCCTACACAACTTGTCAAACATGAATGGACAACATCTAACATATTTCACGATAGAAAATAGATTAAACTGTTTCAATACAAATTTTCAAAAAAGGGAGGGAAAATTATGGACCTACACATACGCAAACAAAACTAAAGCACAGATAGACTACGACTTTATAAACAGGAAATGGAAAAATTGCACAATGAATTGCGAAGCAAACTCCTCTTTCGAGGGTGTGTCCTCCGAGCAACGATTTGTCACGGCAAAAATACGACTGAGCCTACGAAGAAACGTCTCACGAACAGCGACCACCAAACACTAAGATTGGACCCTTCTTAAAAGCAGGGGTATTTAAGATAAATATACATTAGCATTGAGAAACAAATTCGATGATCTACAGAAGAAGACAGAAATACGTACCCCGAATGACGAAGCGAAATGCATACCAACAAAACTTAGAACTAAATCTAGAGTTCCATGGGAGACATTAGCGGTTAGAGAAAAACGTGCAGACATGTAAACTGCCTCCAAATACAATAGGAAGAACTCAACGAACACAAATGCTTTGAAACTAAAAAAGGCACAAAATGAATTCGCAAGCATATATCTAAAAGAACAGACAGAATATATACAAAATCAGATAGATAAGATTAGAGACTCAGTGGAAGATAGGCAATCTAGGTTAGCGTGGCAAACGATGAACCAAGTGAGCAGAAGGAAGAGCACAGCCAAAGCTAAACTGAAAGCTTCAAACCAACAAGAAAGAATAAAACTGTGGAAACAGAATTTCGAGAATCTACTAGAAAACCCACAAAAGTTACACATGAAATAATCACGTGAATTATTAGTAAGCAATTAGACATTAAACTAGAACAGTTTACTCTAGAAGAACTCGACTCAGTACTTAGAAAAAATTAAACTAGGAAAGCCGCAGCGCTTGAGGAAATTCCACCAGAAGTATGGAAGACCAGACAATTCGACGACATTCTGCTACGACACTGTAACGCAGTTAAAAATCAAAATCCGATTGACAGATGGATGAAGGGATGCATCCTCCCTTTTCCCTAAAAAGGGTGACTTCGGATTAGCTAAGAACTATCAAGGTATAACACTTACATCCATAGCAGCCAAAATCTACAATACCCAACTACAAAACCGCATAGAACTCAGAATTGTCAAGGTTCTTAGGAAGAACCAAAATGGCTTCCGAAGAAATAGATCCACGACCTCAAAAATATAGACAATCCGTAGAATCTTTGAAGGCGTACGGACAAAAAACCTACAGGCGACAATACTATTAGTCGACTTTGCCAAGGCCTTTGATTACATTCACAGAGGGAAGATGGAACAAATCCTACTAGCATACGGTATACCAAAAGAGTCCGTCGCAGCCATAATGATTCTCTATAGAAACACCAATGTGAAATTACGTTCACCGGTTGGAGACACAGACTACTTCGACATTGTAGCAGGAGTACTGCAAGGGGACACACTAGCCCTATACATCTTTATCAAAGAAAAGAAACGCAAGGTACCCCGCAAAAACAATTAACGATGCCGACAACGCCGATGACAGCGATTCTGGCAAATGCACCAGTCCAAGCCGAAACACTACTGCACAGTTTGGAACGAGCTGCCGCAGCAATTGGCCTCCATGTCAATGCCCACAAAACGGAATACATGTGCTTTAATCAAACAGGCGACATTTCCACACTATGCGGTAACTCTCTGAAACTAGTAGACAAGTTTACCTACCTAAGAAGCAGTGTCTCATCAACCGAAAAAGAGATCGAGGTAAGACTAACAAAGGCATGCACAGCCATCAATAGGCTATTGGTTATATGGAAGTCAAACCTGACCGATAAAATGTAACGCAGTTTTTTTCCAAGCAGCAGTCGCGTCGATACTGCTATATGGATGCACTACATGGACGCTAACTAAGCGTATGGAGAAAAAGCTTGACGGCAACTACACTAGAGTGTTGCGAGCAATTTTGAACAAGTCCTGGAGGCAACACCAAAAAATTTCTAACTGTACAGCCACCTACCTCCCATTACGGAAACTATCTAAGTTAGACGAACCAGACATGCAGGACATTGCCGGAGAAGCAGGGACGAGCTCATAAGTGATGTACTCCTATGGACCCCGTCATATGGTCGAACAAGAGGTAGACGACCAGCTCGGATCTATTTACAACAGCTATGTGAGGGTACGGGAAGTAGCCCTGAGGACCTGCCAGAAGCAAAGAACGATAGGGAGGAGTGGCGAGAGAGAGTCAGGGATATCCGTGTTGGCGGCACGATATGATGATGATCTTGATCCATCTCAATGGATTTAGAAAGTGATGCAAGATCAATTTAATGTAGGAGCTCAACAGGAAGAGTTGACATGCCGTATAACTAATAAATTAAGTCAGACAGACTAAAGATTCATATCATCAATTTATTTTCTATTGCTGCATGTTTTATTCCCGAGTCTGCATGTTTGACAAAATTGCCCGTAAATATTATTCAAAGTCGGAAGTAGATAGTTATTTGATATCAAATTACTGTGGACAACTGAGGTTTAGAATTCATTTTCATGGCCCAAATCTTTGGATATTCACATTCATGTCCCAAATCTTTGGATATTCAAATTCATGGCCCAAATCTTTGGATATTCAGATTCGTGCCCCAAATCCTTGCATATTCAGATCCGTGGCCAAAATCTTTGGATATTCAGATTCATGGCCCAAATCTTTGGATATTCAGATTCATGGATATGGCAGGTTTCTTTTTGTTTGGAACATTTTGTAGCTGATGGCACTTGTTCTTTTTCATTATTTCTTTCAAATGATGAAACAAGAAACAGAAAATTCAGTAGGATGTGTAAGCATTCGGGAGCAGAATCTGAAATTTCTTTTAAAAAGATTTTTGGTCCGAAATTGTTCAACGAGACCCCGACTGATAGCCCATTTTAAAATCAATATCAAATAAAATAAAAATTCAGTCAGACTTGACAATGTCATAACATCATCCTCATTAAAAAGATGTGAATAAACACTGGCCTCAAGGGGTTCTTTTTAATGGATTTTTGAAGTGAATGTTGTAAAATACCTAGTTGTGATTAAAAACAATTCCTTCAGGTTGTTATGATCTACGATCAAATATTGAACTTGTAAACGAATACTTTTGCGTCCGACCTCTTTATTTTATTTTATTTCTATATTGCTGTATTGGTAGACATGAGAAATTAATATTCAGATTTATCTATTACAATTCCTGTCTACAAAAACTGTTTTAAAGTATTGAAGATTATTATGGCAATTGAGAAGGAATTAATCCGTGAACATAATAGCACGACTGAAGTTCGAACTCGCTTGTTGCACATTACTTACTATTCCACGAAAACTCCCCCTTGAGGCAATGTAAACAAAAATATTAATACGAATAGGTCTCCAAACCAGTCTACTATATATATATATATATATATCGTTAAAATTTTATTTTGGTTCACTGAGTTGTAATAGTAAAGAATTTTGTAACAAATAATATCTTATAATATTTTGATATTTGTATTAATTCTATAATATTCGATTAGAAAAAATATTCTAATATCTTTGGTTTAGAAGGAATTTTTTAAGAAAACTTGTAAAGATTATATATAGTGTCATCCACATTCAGACTGTTTCGTTCTATCCGAATTCTTCAGTGTGGCTAGACAGGATAGATTCCCGAAGTTGGGATCGAAACCTGGTTGACTGTAATGCCAATCCAAGATTCGACCACTCCGCCACGAGGAAACAGCCGCAAACAAAGGAAATTTAAACGCCAATGTATCACATTTGTATTTGTTTACATATATCTGCTTAATGGAGGTTTTTAAGGAGAGTGGAACAGTCATTTTATAAGTCACAAATAGTTAATGAGATCGACAATTCATTTTTTTTAATCTATTCACTCTTCGAGATACCTAATCAAACGTTATTTCCAGTATTTGTAACCCAAGCCATGTAAATTGTTAAAAAATGTCTGTAATAAAAGTTTACTGGATGCTTTGAAAACCTACTGTATATTGTTGATATTTTTTATGATTATCTTTTGGTTGAATAATTGTTACGCTTCATTGCCCCTGAAAAAGGATGTATACGAATTCTTTATCTTCACAGGTATAATATGACATTTCCTGTGCTTGTGCTCTCACTTTTGCATGGTACTATATATATATATATATATATATATATATATATATATATGTATAAGCTTAGTTTCTTACTTACATATATATATATATATATATATATATATATATATATATATATATATATGTGTGTGTGTGTGTGTGTGTGTGTGTGTGTGTGTGTGTGTGTGTGTGTGTGTGTGTGTGTGTGTTTGATATATTTTCCCTTTGAGCAGGTACAGATTTTCATGATGTCGTTGCGGAAGTCTATTGGCGGATTTTTAGACCAACAAAAAATTCACCCACGCAACTATTGATTAATATTAAGTAAACATCTTGCAATTTCTCCGAGAACAGATCAATTAATGTTATTTTTCAAGCTTCTCCATCGAGAGTAGTTCACAATAACCTAAAGCGAAAAATTATTCGCAAAAATTAGCCAACGACTTATCAGGAAATATTCGACCTTGGATAAAAAAATAAAAATAAGTAAATAAATGAAATAAAGGGAAAAGAAAAGGAAAGAGAAAGCAGAAAGAACCTCTGCTCTATCAGCCTGATACAATGACACTCCGACCGAATTGCAGTCTTAATGAGGAATTGTTTATAACTAAAAAAAAAACACATCTTCACAGGAACACGAGTATAAAAAAAATCTTTGAAAGATGGAGTAGGGGTCAATCGGTACATAAACGGAAATATATCCCAAAAGCTCATTCCTGTTAAAAAGAGGTATTTACGATTGATATTAACGTTATGCCAACCCATTGTCGGGTATAAAACTAGAGGTCGACGATTCTTATTCATTGTTCATATCAATATTTCTTGTGTAGTTGATTATAAATAATTTGTTTTGCACAGTTATATAATATCAAGTTTTTCTATCTTATGCATAGCATGGCAACCAAAGAATTGATAAATTATGAGGGACCTCAATCCAGCAAAATATCCAATTAATTGATTGACTTTAATAGCATGTCAAACTCTGTAGATTTATTTTATACCAAGAGGTTAGGGAATTGCGTTTTTGTGAAGCTGTTTCTGAAGATTATTTTGTACTTTGTCCTATTGACTAAGAATGGTTTTTATACAGATCGACTTGGGACACTAACAGGTACTAGCACTTCGAATCAGAGAGGACCTGAGAGTAATTGCAAAGAAGAAATAACTTGAAACTCCACCGAGCCGGATGCAGTTAAGTGTCTTAAGCGGAACCCTCTTTTTGGCGGAATCTTTCCTCTCTTAAGAGAATACTCTCAACACTTCAAAGCTCCACAGAGAGGGTGATCATTTCTTATAAATATAAGCTATTTACAAGTTTTCATAAAAGGTAAGAGAGTTACACCTTATAAAAACGAGAGTGTGATATTGAGAGCACTTACATCTATAACACAATAACACACATTAAGAGAACATTGGGGTCTCAAGAAGAGAAAAAAACGTATCGATAATATGAAAACCTTCTTAACCAAATTAGTATAATTATTGATTCTTTATATTTTGTTGAGCAAAAAGATTTTGAATAATATTTTGAATTTTGGAAGTACGACCTCTCTCTCTCTCTCTCTCTCTCTCTCTCTCTCTCTCTCTCTCTCTCTCTCTCTGTCACTGTCTCTCTCGTCTTCGATCTTCTACGACTATCCGTTGAACCCCTTCCCCACTCTGACCGTTGCTTTCCGGAGTTTGTAACGACTCCAATGCCAGCCTACTATTTTTCTCTCGAGTAAATTTACAAGTCTATATTTAAAGATAATTAAGGGCTGATTATTTCCTTCGGGTTGGCGTATTTATCAAAATAACCTAAGGATATATCTGCGTCTCAAAATCACCTTCAAAACATCCTTATTGGCAATGGAATAATTCACACATGTTTTTCTCAGCAATAAACCTGCTGACATTAAATTGCTTCTTCATCGCATTTGTCGAAAGCTTTATTTAAACTGGCATACACTAGTTTCAACAGTACCTGTAAGTGGGAAGCTAATAAAGTACCGAATAGTTTTATATCTGCAAATTTCAGATATCTGAGGAGGACCTGGGCTTTCAATGAGACTTAATCATAAGAGAGTTGAGGGTTGTAATTAAACAGATTATTTCCGATTAAGTGGCAAGTTTTTTTTAAAAAATTAGTAGAGTACTTCAAATAATTCGGTTGAAATATTTCATCAACTAAAAACGATGTCAACATAAAAAGTATATGGGCATGTTCATGATCAAATGAAATGCGAATCTTTCAGGTAAAAAAAAAATGGGAATTCTTCCCAGCTGTAACGTTGAATTAGTTGAACTTTATGTAATGTCTGGAGTAAAAGCTAGACGGAAACTACACAAAATACTACGTGCTGTTTTGAACATATGCTGGAAGCAGCACTCTACAAAAACCAGTTGTACAGCCATTTACTTCCCATCTCACAATCTATCCAATCAAGACAAGCAAGACATGCTAGATACCGTTGGTGAAGAAAGGACGTATTTAGAAGCGATGATCTTCTAAATACTCATAAACTTGGACACACCAGACTTGGCTGTTGGTTGGTAGCTTAGTTGCTTCTTTTGTTTTATGGCATATCAACCCTTTTCGGGTCATTTAACGCCGAATTAAGTTTCAAACAGTTCAGTTTAGTATAAGTATAGTTTTTGTTTACAAATAGTTAAATGTCAAAACAGTTCTATTTCAAACAATTCAGTTTAGCATAAGTACAGAGTTTAGTTATATTTTACCCACAGATAGAACCTTGTCAGGTGCTACCATTCCAGGCCAGAGTGGACATGAGGGCGATGGCTCTGAAGGGGTACACCGCATTCCCCAAAGCTCCAGTATTACTGGAACCCCCACCATCAGATTGTTATGCGTCATATCCAGGATACTCGTTGGAGGAGGTCTTACCCCTCTGAGAGAAGCAGTCAGTATATTCAACAGCCCCAGCCGACTGAGTAACCAAGTGTTGGCCGAACATCAAAAACTTACATACATCAGCTTTGTGAGGACACTGGATGCAGCTATGAGAACTTATCAAGAGCAACGACCCGGAAGAAATGATGAGAGAGAGAGAGAGTGTGTGTGTGTGTGTGTGTGTCGGCATGTGTGTATGTATGTAGGTGTGTGTGGGGGGGGGCATGTGTGGGCGCGCGTGTGTGTGTGTGTGAAGGCTATCCGTGTTGTTAGTTCACCTTGGGGATGATGGTATAAATTTTGTAAATAACAATTGTACCGTTGCGATTGAGAAGCATATATCATAATGTTGGCAGTCGGTTTTTGAAAAACAGGTTTATGGCAAAGAAAAAGTGGTTGCGTTATTTGATTGCCAATAAGGATGTTTTGAAAGTGATTTTATGATATAAATATATCCTTAGGTTATGTTGATCAATACGTCAACTGAACAACCTAATCAGCCCTTAATTATCTTTATATTTAGGCTTGTAAATTTAGTCGAGAGAAAAACAGTTGCATAGGTGTTGTTGGAAACCCCGGAAACCGACGGTCAGATTGGGGAAGAGATTAAGCATATAGTTGAAAAAAAGTCAAAGAGAGAGAGAGAGAGAGAGAGAGAGAGAGAGAGATGACGATGTTCCACAATGCAAAATATAATTTTATATCTTTACCTCAACAACCTAAAAAGAAATAACAGCGATGATTATTGGCTTAAGAAGGTTTTATGTTATTGATACTCTTCATTCTCTCCTCGAGGCGCTTGTGTTTTCCCAATGTTAGTTATTTTAAAACAGCTGTCAGCGCCCCCTATGTTGTCACGTTTTCGAAATACTATAGCGCAATTTCCTAACCTATTATGTTTTACACAACAATTTGGAAACAGTTTATATTCCAAAGAGTTTCTTAACGAATGGTTGCCTTATTGGCGGGCCTTAGAATACTCTGACTGTATCTCGTGCAGAGAAGTTTGCACCACTCCCTCAGAAGGAATGACCTGGATAAGATGCTAAACTACATATCATGGTGAAGATCCTGTTCACAAGACCTGAGTAGTGCAGAGTACCCCATCGATACCATTACTAACAGATCCACTCTAACCTGGAGTCCTAATATCAATGAGGGCCTCAACTAGAGGTCATATATTTGTTTTAAAATTATTAGTATTGGATTGAATTGTTTGATACCATATATCTATAAACTATTTGTAGTAATTGTTTATTAAAGATTATTGTTAGTTACTTGAAACCATATAACATTGTACAAACAGATGACTGATATTATATAAAATAATTACTTGAAACAATACGATTATTAATATTAAACAGGTATATTTGAAACAATACAACTGTGCCCCAATTAATTGTGTTTTATGAGAATACTTGATATCATATAACTATGTTCAAAAACTATTAGTAAACTATTACCCCACAAAAATATAAATGTATAATGAACGTATTCCCCTTACTTCTGAGTATAAAATAATCTAAGACGGGTTGACATGCCATCAAAATAAATCAATCATTGAAATAGATGACGTACTTCCAAAATAAGAAATATAATTTTATATTATAACTCTATCTCGACTATCAAAAAAAAAAGAATCAGTAAAGATATTCATTTGTTTAAGAAGGTGTTTTTATGTTATTGATACGTTTTTCTTCGAGACGCCAAAGTTTTCTCAATATTTGTTCTTGAAAAGCAGAGTTCGGCACTTTCGTTATCATAAAATGCCACTCTCTAACCTTTTTTTATGTTCTATGCAACAACTTGTAAATAGTTTTCATTTATAAAAACTTCTTCATTAATAAAAGTCTTTAAAAGAACAATAGAGTGTTCGCCATTAGCCCGGGAGACCTGGGTTCAATCCCAGGTCGAGTCATACCAAAGACTCAAAAAATGGTACTTGATGCGTCCTTGCTTAACACTCAGCATTATAAGGTACGGATTAAGGGTAAAGTGGAGCAATCCAGGGAAAGGAGTCGCGCCCTCCCCTACACCTTGGTGTAGTAAGCTATCGAAAAGGGAGCCTTCGGGTTACCCTCGACGACTATGGTTACAATTTATGTCCTGTTAGGGTAGTTTTAATAATTAAAAAAAAATGATTATTGGGATTAAACTCTAGACACCAGGCAAACAAGTAGAATATGTTTTCCTTTTATGAATTACCAAACAGTACTTATTCAAAGCTCTTTGTTGAAAAAAAATTCTTTGCAGTGTACGAAACAAACAAAAAAACGTTTTAAGGGAAAACGTATATTTTTCTATTTTTTAAAAACATTTTTCTTTGGCACTTCGGTTTTTATTTTAGAAAAGATCATTTTTATATCTCTCTTGAGAGTTGTAAAGTTAAAAGCTCTACTTGTTAGTGGAAAAAGCAAATATTTTAAATCCAGATAGAAACTATCGTCCATCTTTCACGTATTTTTCCAGTTTTTTACCGGACACTAAACGTTCGCCAGAAGCCAGATTGATTTTTATCGACGCCATAAACTCGTCTATAGAATCGAAATAAAATGATTTTAATGGATTGCAGGCAACAAAAGATTAGAATGCTTGCTCACGTTTCAAAGCTTTCTCGGTGTCAGTTTTAAGGGTTTCAGTTCAATCCCTGGCGAAATTTAAATTTCGTAATACACTTTAATATTGTATAAAGGTTGTAAAACCAGCCATAAACTTCATTTTATTCCCAATACCAACCTGTTGGTGAGGCTTAGGATTCACTAACTCTATCCTCTAAAGAGGTGCTAGACCCCCTACGAAAAAGAGGTGTCCGGGATATAACATTAAATTACACCTGATGGTTTGGCTCGAGTTCCTGAAATCTGTTTTTTTTGCCATTACTTCCCTGTCTTGAAGAGGTAGTACCTGTTTGGATCCCATCTGTTTAAATCGTTCAATTTGAAATTATTTGAATTCGATAGGACCGTGTGCAAAAAAAAAAAAAAGGAAAAAAGAAAAGAAAAGAATAAAAAACAACTACATCAAAACGTAAATATGAACATATACAGGACATGATTGGTTGATTTACTGAATCAATCAATCAATCATTTATTTAGAATTCGTACTTTTGACAAGAACAACTATTTGTCGTAAGTCCGGGCGCCTCTGGTGGTGTAACGGTTAGCAAGCTAGACTAGCAAACCTACATGAGTGAGTTCGAGTCTTATTTGTGCCACATCGAAGCAAAGAGCTTCGTACATTACTATTTGTCGTAAGTCTTGGCCTTTTGTCAATTGACAGCAAAAGTTCTTGCTCTTATTGTCCAAACCTAATCTATCCTGAGATGACCGCTTACAAATATAACATCTAAAAGAAAATATTTTCCTTGTACCAAATTACACAAAGCTTTAGTCGAAGAATTTTTTCTGTCTGATATTATTGATTTAATCCAAATATTTTGAAAATCATAATCATTTTTATTATCTGCTATGCCAAAAAGAGTTGTCTTCAATAGGAAACTAAACTACATCTGATTCCCGTTGTACTCTAGGGAGTGTGTAGTACCGCTTCATTACTCCAAGACCAACTTTGATCAAATTTATTTTCTTTTAATTTTCCAAAATTCGTTCAAACAATTGAAACCAAATAAGAAGCCCGATTTTGTAAATTTTTTTTGTATTCAATTTTTCCTTCTCAGTACTTTGAAACTCTTTGGCCATTATGCAGTTCATTTCTATCGTATCATTTTTCCTTCTTGCCACAACACACTGGGGGCCGGTATAAATTTTATTATTGTTTTTTTAATAAATCGCTTCAGATTTGTCCCGCATGAAATTGTCACTTTCATGAAATATATATACCAAAATGTACTTGTATTCATTTGTATTTTGTAACGTTTTTAGGTAATTTCGAATGAATTGGTAGATAAACAGTTATTACATTTTTTAGATATTTTACATTTTTCTAATTTGCCACACGATATATATATATATATATATATATATATATATATATGTGTGTGTGTGTGTGTGTGTGTGCGTATATATATATATATATACATATATGTGTGTGTGTGTGTGCGTATATATATATACATATATGTGTGTGTGTGTGTGCGTATATATATATACATATATGTGTGTGTGTGTGTGTGTGCGTATATAAATATACATATATGTGTGTGTGTGTGTGTATATAAATATACATATATATGTGTGTGTGTGTGTGTGTGTGTGCCACTGAATATTTATGGCACTGTAACTTAATTTACTTATTTAAAATAGGTATGTAGATTGAAAATCTATTTATCTTTTTATTAAAAAGTAGTTCTCAATTTAAAATAGTGACTTTTACATCTCTTCCTCTCTCTCTCCCTCTCTCGCTCTCCCTCTCTGTCTTTCTTACACACATATCTATCAATCTATCTGGCTACGTATATACGTGAGTATGTGTGTATGTGTATGAAAATGCGTGTGTGCGCGTGTGTATGGTTTCAGGCAATAGAAGACACAAAACATTTCTCAAGGAACCTGTCCATCATCCCTAAAACAACTTTCAGAATCCATTTCAGAATAATAAATAACAAACACTGAATATGATATATAAACTGTATAGCGGCAATATATAAACTGTATAGCGGCAATATATAAACTGTATAGCGGCAATAATGTTGAGGCTACATCTCTCATAGAATTTAAAGTTGGGGATAAATTGATTTTTGAACACATCTCATATATCAATGTTCTAGAATCGATAAAATGTAGTGAACAGAGTGAGATGTGAGATCGATAGATCGATATATATATATATATATATATATATATAGATTGATAGATAGGTAGGTAGATAGATAGGAACAGGCTAAGATAGATAGATAGATAGATAGATAGACAGGAACAGGCTAAGATAGATAGATAGATAAAAAGGAACAGGCTAAGATAGATAGATAGATAGATAGATAGATAGATAGGAACAGGGTGATATATATATATATATATATATATATATATATATATATATAGAGAGAGAGAGAGAGAGAGAGATAGATAGATATATAGATAGATAGATAGATAGATAGATAGATAGATAGATAGATAGATAATCTAGGGATATAGATTCTTAGGAGGGTAAAAGCATTTACCAATTATATTTTGTCATATTAAATACGTAGTGAAATGTTAATATTTCGTGAGGTTTACCCAGGATTCTGATTCGATACTAAAACAAAGAAAATAAATATTAGATGAACAATGTTCAATCTAGAAACATAAATTCAGTTTGAATAACAGATTTAATTTCAGACAAAACACAGAAATTTAATTTGTCTGATAAAATTGTCAGAAGTGTGTTTTGCCAACACAGGAAATCCTCAACAGTAAACAAAACGATTGTGTCTCAATTAAATCAAACAATTTATAAAGGTAGAAATAACAAACTGAATAATCATGTCAAGTTGGCACAAGTATTTGAAGCCTTTCATGAAAAGACAAAAAATACTGATAAGAAAAAGATAAATAAATATTACACATTGATAGATTGAAATATAGATCGATACGAAAGCAGTGACATAGATTATTATCAGGATCGATATAAACTGTTACTTTATTTTTTATCAGAACCTTTTTTTGCTTCGCAGACAATGAGCGAATAGATTTGATTATAGAACAGCGATCTGAAAAATTCAAATTATTCTTCAATCCTTTTCATTCAATATTTGTAAAATCTAATATTGTATCTTTTATGCTATAAGATTGACATTATATTGGAGTTGCTCACGGGATAAAGTGAATTTTTATCATATGGCAAAGATGAGTGCTAGAGCTCACCCAAACATCAAGGGTTTTGAGTGGATTCAATATATATATATATATATATATGTGTGTGTGTGTGTGTGTGTGTGTGTGTTAGGATAGAGTTGACCCTGACTCAACACTGCTTGGTAAAAGTAAGTTTCTCGCATCTGCTATCGTCAGACCAAACGATTTCTATGTAGTAGATATCCCTTTATCTATTTTATGTAACACTCTTTACAAATATAGCAAACTACATTATATATATATATATATATATATATATATATATATATATATATATATATATATATATATATGCTACGTCTGCAGTTCATTTTTCGTCGCTTTTCTATGGTATGTCAACTCTTTTATAAACTTTATAAAATAATTTTTACAAAAAACATTTCTTCAAATGATGATCGAAGGTCAAAACTATTTGAGAACATTAAAAAAATAAACAATATAAAAGAGACATACGGATGATTTGGAGAAAAGTTATAAAAATATTTATCCGAAAATGAAAAAAAAAGGTGTCCAATGCTTAAAGCATATCCGATCATTTCGATCTGAAGCCAAAAGTTCATTTACAAAATGTTATATATACATTACTTAGATTTTCATGTGTTTGAGGAAAAAGAGCTTTAAATGGATTCTATAATTTTTAGTTGTTCCCCCTAATATATTTATTTTTTTCTCTCATCTATTTCAGATCTCTATTCTACTTTTTCGCCCACAAATAAAAAAAAAGTTATCTTTATGAATTATGCTAATTAGTGCGGGAGAAGCTGACACAATAAAAAATTATGTAAATATTTTCATTTTGACACGAATTCTGAGTTTTTTTAAAACACTTTATTAACATCTGGGTATTGTGATATGAATGGATTTTCCTCAAAGCAAAGTCTTCAAACTTCCTCATAGCCTTTTTAGGAGCAGATCTTTATAATTTACTATGTAATAACTGTATCCTCCCTAATTCTCTATAATCGCTTGATAATATTGCTGTTATTTGTATTTTGTTCTATGATTATAAAACCTTTTTTTCCGTTCTTGTTCTTTAACACGTTAATAGACATTTTCATCATTATCATTTTCACTGATCCTCTTTGTTGCCTTCTATATCAAAATGCGAATTCGGTGACGTCTGTCCAAAAGATAACTTTCGTGATCGTCACAATTTCATCCAATTTTTTGCTGACATGCCGTTCTTTTCAAAATGTTGACAACTGTCAATAATCTTGCGTTTATTTCTCCTACAGCAATAGCATATTTTTGAATTGTTTTTTTTTTATTGAACAACTTTTGCAACGTTTTATACCCAACGATGTCTTTATAAATTAGCTTGCAAAATTTTTCCCTATACTTTTTCACATTTTTCTCTAAAGGAAGAGAGTTAAATCATATTAGATTTTTGTATCTCGGACGTTTTCCATTACTTATTATTATTTTATACATAGCGAGTTTTTCTTTCACTAGAGTTTTAGTGACAGTAAGTCTACTCAGGTCCCCAGAACTATTCTCAATATTCACGCTGATCTCAACAATGCTATTGTCAGTTCGTCTTCAGATTTCCAACTCCTCAAGGTTTTTTTTTCTAAGCAATCGGTATCACCATCACTCTCATATTGCACAGCATTTTTAGTTCTCTTGCAAGGGCCAAATACTTGTTCCTCTTTTTGCTTTCTTTCAATTCAAAGTCATATGACGCTTGACCAGTTATTATTGGCAAAGAGCTACTGAATGACAAATGAAAGAAAAAAAATTGTATTAGAATGGAAAAACAAAAAGGAGATTTACCATAACACAGGGTAAAATACAATAAGGCTTTACTTTAACGACTTTCGATGGAAACACTCTTCATCCTCATGAAAATACTCAAGGTTCTCTGGAAATAAACAACCTTAGCTGAGACTGGAACTCAGTTTGCTAGTTCTGTTTTCATCCTGGTAACGATTATGTTACTTGACACCTATGTTAGGAGTATATATTGATTCCAGGAACATGTGGATTCATGACTTTCTCATGGGCATCAATATTAAGTGAACACAATCGGCTAACGCCAAAAGAAAATAATTCAGTTTTCTGATTGTTTTGTTAGGTTTCTTTGTTTCATGCCATATCAACTTCCATGCCTTATTCAATGCCAAAACCATCCTTGTAAAATAACAGTATTGGTAGATTTTCACTGAATCTGTTTTTCGTGCGAATAACAAGGTATGCCACGCCTTCCCTGGGGTTGTTCTCGTGGTGTAATGGTTAACGTGTTGAACTGCGGAATCCTAGTAAGTGAGTTCGAACTCCAGTTGCGCTATTACGTTCACTTTCGGGCAAATACCCTTGGGAAAGTTATGAACTTTCTTATCCTCCTAGCTGTGGGATATCTCTAGCTGTGGGAAAAGGAGCTTCTCTACCGTTCTTACAGAAGGATGGATTTGACATTAAATAACCAATAAAGGTTGATGTGCCATTAAACAAAGAAATCAAACCATGCCTTCATACGTCATCATCATCATGATGTCGTGCTGGTAGCACGGATATCCCTGACCCTCTCTCGCCACCTTTCCGTATCGTTCATCGCCTCAGCCAGGTCTTCTGGACAACATCCCGTATCCTCACATAGTTGCTGAATATACGTTCGTGCTGGTCGTCCTGCTTTTGCACGGCCATGTGTGGGGGTCCATAAGAGCACATCTCTTATGAGTTCGTCCCTGCTTCTCCAGCAGTGTCCTGCATGTCTGGCTCGTCTAACTTGAATAGTTTTCGTGATAGGAGGCAGGTGGCAGAAAGAGATGAAGTGAATCCTTTGTCAAAGAAATAATTGCTAAGGGAACAAAGACAATTTAAGTTTTCTTATTCTGTTCTCCATGTTGATAACAATTATTCTATGCCGTAACTGTATTAAATGAGATTTAGTGATGACTGAATCTAGATGGAATTTGAACTTTTCTTTTAGTTTCATCTAAAATGTTTAAAATGGATTAATTTGAATCGCCGTTCTCGGTTCCATTATCATTAAAGTTTAATGATCGCATCTCGACAAGGTGCGTCTTCAAATTACTCATTTCAAGTGATGAAAAGTAGAAACTCCTGAATATATCATTTGAGCAGTACGCTTCCTATCTTCATCTCCATCTAACACTTCATAATTTATAGGCTGCTGCTTCGACAGCTTTTGTTTTCAGTTTAAATTAGTGCAGATGACAGTTCCTCAAGTTAACAACTGACACAGAAAGATAGATAGATAGATAGATAGAGAGAAAGAGATAGAGAGATAGAGAGATAGATAGATAGATAGATAGATAGATAATGAACAGATTATAACGTGTGAGAGGAACAGCTTTCGTATTATGGAGATTTAATCATTTAATTTCATAAACTATTGCCACAAGAATTAAACACAAATGTGGCAACTAAGCTAAATGTATAAAAGTGTGTGTGTAGGAGGGTGATTTCTCACTTCTGATACAATCTTCAGGGGAAACCTGCTGCATGTAATCATCTTTTCATTGGAAAATTATACTTCTTTTAATGTATTAAACTCATAGAAATAAGATTGACTTGAGGTGTGAAAACATTTATTTAAGGTTTTATACTGCTCTACTGGTTATTATTTGAGAACTTTTCTGATATATATATATATATATATATATATATTCAGAGAAAGGGATCTGAGCTTGATAGATTGATTTATATGGAGGGACAGATATATATTGATAGATATCAGTAGACTGATATATATATATATATATATATATATATATATATATATATATATATATATATATATATATATATATATATATATATATATATCTGCTAGCTGCCAGTCTCACGAGATTATGGAAATTTCCCCGGACTTCGCAATGAGTATGGGCAAGGTTATACGGAAGGCCGGCATTTGTCAATGGCAGCAAATCTATCCTTTTCCCTCTCCACTCGCCGTCAATGTTGTCCGAGGGCCAAGAAAGATGTTATACAACTTTACAACATAGCATCAGTGCCCCTGCAAAGAGTTGCCAGAACGAAGTGAAAAACAATGTCGGATTGTCTCAGTGACCCAGGGACTCATCGCCCGGTTTTCAGTCCCCCCACTATGACAAGTTCCCTTGCTTCCATTTAATGTTTGTTTCCTTCTTGTTACTCTTATTAAGGCATGAAAACTCACTTTATTCTATTCATATATATGTACATGTATAGAGACAACTGAAAGAGAGAGCGTGAGAGAGAGAGAGAGAGAGAGAGAGAGAGAGGAAAACAGAGTCAGAGAGAGTGGTAGGAAGAGAATATTTGTGTGAGAGAGAAAGAGCGTCTGTGTATATATGCTTAAATACGCTCGTGTCCCTGTGTGTGTGTGTGTATATATATATAACAGAGAGAGAGAGAGAGAGAGAGAGAGAGAGAGAGAGAGAAAGAGAGAGAGAAGATTTTTTACCTCAAAATGTTTCTAAAAATGTTGTATTTAAACATTTTCAAATTTGTTCAAGTAAATCCAAATGATGATATTTGAAAGATCTAAAATGTTTAGATTCAGATGAGGTTTATGGTTAGCTTTGATTTTTTTACCTTTAAAGAAGGTACCCCCCTCATATTTTCAAGTTCATATTGACTTTAAAGGGAGTAAGAAAACGAAAAGTTGACTTCAAAAATTCACAAACTCAGAAGGAATTTATACCAAATTAATTTTTTTACGGGGGACATCTCCACTCTAGACGGAACCCCTCTTAAACTAGTAGACAAATTCACTTACCTAGGAAGCAGCGTCGCATCAACCGAAAAGGACATCGACACGAGGTTAACGAAAGCATGGACAGCTATCAATAGGCTATCGATTATATGGAAATCAGACCTAACCGATAAAATGAAACGCAGTTTCATCCTGGCAGGGGCCACATCGATATTGCTATATGGCTGCACTACATGGACGCTAACAAAACGGCTGGAGAAGAAGCTAGACGGCTATTACACAAGAATGCTGCGAGCAATCTTGAACAAGTCCTGGCGGTAACGCCCAACAAGACACCAACTGTACGGCCACCTGCCTCCTATCACGAAAACTATTCAAGTTAGACGAACCAGAAATGCAGGACACTGCTGGAGAAGCAGGGACGAACTCATAAGAGATGTTCTCTTATGGACCCCCACATATGGCCGTGCAAAAGCAGGACGACCAGCACGAACATACATTCAGCAACTATGTGAGGATACGGGATGTTGTCCTGAAGACCTGCCTAGGGCGATGAACGATAGGGAGGAGTGGCGAGAGAGGGTCAGGGATATCCGTGCTACCAGCGCGACATGATGATGATGATGATTGTTGGGTTCCATAATAAAGGTATTACCGATTATTTCCAACAAAGATTATTTTTCACCAGGTGAATTTTTTGCATCAGCGTTTGCTAATAGACATTTACTAGAGTCTGAGGAAAAGCGAGTCTCTTCAGATCTTCTGGACTATTGAGAATATTTAAGCCAATCTTAATAATACTATAAATAGGATGGTCTCGATTCTTCCTTTGATCTCCAATTCGTCCTGTGATTATTACTACTTGTGTGTTTTTTCACCAGAGTAAGCCCATTGTCTTTCACTGTTGTCTGAGTGACATTAAGTCTCAAGGACTCTCTGAGTGTTCAGGCTAATCTTAGCTATGCTGTAATCTGAATAGTTTCGATTTTTTCGCTGATTTCTAATTCCTTCTATCTTTTCTCCAAGCCTTTAGGGAGCACACAAGCGACAATCGGTATCACAGTCACACTTACCTTTGGTCCATTTGTTTGCATTCGTTGTCTTTTTCAAAAATGGTCGCGGGCATCTTACAAAGGAGACTACCAATGGATTTAGTTATTTGATGAAATTTCTGATGAAGTGCTTGATTTTCAGAAGATTTCTTCATTTTTTATGATCTCCGGTCATTCACTTATTTCATGTTTGTTTGATTGTGTCTGTTTTCAATATTCGCAACTGCTTGTAATTTTCTTTTTCCCAAAATATTCAGATAATTTCCTGGTTTAGTACGTCTGTTCATTACGTTGTTTTTTCCTTCACATTTCATTATCATTGTGGTAAATGTTATAACTCTAAATTTGGCCCAGTCGGCTGAGGCTATTGAATACACCGACTGTCAAGGGGTAAAACTCCCCCAACAAGTATTCTGGATATGACACTAAACAATCTAATGGTGAGGCTCCAGTAATGCTGAAGCTTTGGGGAATGCAGAGTACCCTTTCATTGCCATTGCTCCCAACTCCACTCTGGTCCAGAGTGGTAACACCAGATAGGGTCCGAAATATTGACCAAATAGAAGTAAACTGCGTTCTTATGCTCAACTGAAATGTTTGAAATAGAACTTTTTCACATTTAACTGTGAGTAAACAAAAATCTATACTTATACTAAACTGAATTGTTTGAAATAGAACTGTATAAAAATGGATTTAGCCTTAAATAACTAACCATGTTTGAGGTGCTATAACACCAAAGATTTCCATGTCAATGCACACAAAACGGAATATATGTGCTATAATCAAACAGGCGAAATTTCCACACTAGACGGAACCTCTCTGAAACTGGTAGACAAATTCACTTACCTAGGAAGCAGCGTCTCATCAACCAAAAAAGACATCGACACACGACTAACGAAGGCATGGACAGCTATCGATAGGCTTTCGATCATATGGAAATCAAACCTGACCGATAAAATGAAACGCAGTTTCTTCCAGGCAGCGGTCGTATCGATACTGCTGTATGGATGCACTACTTGGACGCTAACTAAACGGCTGGAGAAGAAGCTGGACGGCAATTACACAAGAATGCAGTGAGCAATATTGAACAAGTCCTGGCGGAAACACCAAACAAGGCACCAACTATACGGCCGCCTGCCTCCCATCACGAAAACTATCCAAGCTAGACGAACCAGACATGCAGGACACTGCTGGAGAAGCAGTGACGAGCTCATAAGTGATGAACTCCTATGGACCCCCGCATATGGCCAAGCAAAAGCAGGACGACCAGCTCTAACATACATACAGCAGCTATGTGAGGATACGGGATGTAGCCCTGAAGACCTGCCGGAGGCGATGAATGATAGGGAGAAGTGGCGAGAGAGGGTCAGGGATATCCGTGCTAATAGCACGACATGATGATGATGATGATGATGATGATAATAAATATCAAAGCAAACTAATTCTAAATTCTATCCCTATTTCCCGGCTGTATGAACTTATAGTTTGTATTTGGGTTATATAATTCTTTTCCATATTTGGAAAATATCTTAAAATGATTTCTATACATTTCTAATTTCACCCCTTTTGAGGTTTTCACTACAGCGAGTCTTTGTGACAGCAATTCTTCTCAGATATCCTAAACTGCTTGATCTTAACAGCATTGAAAGTTGGATTGTCTCGATTAATTCTCTGATTTCGAATTCCTGTCCTTTTTCCAAGATGATGGGGACCATTCAAAGCAGTTACAACTGATATCACTGTCACCCTTACGATCCATAGCTGTTTTTATTTTTCTTGTAAAGTCCAAGTATTCGCATAGCTTACTGGTTCTATGTGTTCAGTGCTAACAGCAAATTCACTTGATAGCATATTTTTTCGCCTGTTATTTGTACTTGGTGTGGCCTCCGTACAGTGATTAGGTGATCATTTTGAATCTTAAACTCCCATAGAATCTTATGCGTCTAATTCTTTAGGACAGATTTTGGTTTGTGTAAATACCATTTGGTTGTATTGTTACGTTCCGCTCTCTGGTCAAACAAACGACAACACGGAATTTATATATAACAATATATATTTATTTACGCGACGGACGCTTGTGTGAAGTAGGAGCAGTCAGGAGAGGAATTAGGATCGTTCGTCGATGAGGCTTGAACTCTTCGATGTAAGGAGACGATGGCCGAGACAACGCACACAGCGTGACGACGAGAGAGGTTTCGTGAACAGCGGGATCCTTTTTCTTACAGCCTTCTGTTCAATTCGTCGGCCTTATATTACCTTCAAACTCCCACGCGATTATATGGACACGCCTCCACGCCTCCGCAATTTCTTCCGATATCTGGCGATCGGGATGTGTCACTTTCGCTAGCTTGGATTGGCCCGTGTGATAGACATCGAGCGGAAATAACTGTCATGCAGTTCACAGGTCACTCTCTTCCGGTGCATCACTCTGAAGTGGGACCTTCACCTTGTCCCATGTTATCAGCCGAGCACACCTGCGCGATTTCTTTCGATTATTGACCATTGGGATGTGTCACTTCCGCTATCTTCGGAATGGCAGGTGTGATCGTCATCGAGCGGAAATAACTATCATGCAGTTCATAGGTCGCTCTCTTCCGGTGCATCACTTTTTTTACGGCACAGTGAGAATTTTTACCTTGTCTCATATTGTGCTGTATTTCTTGTAAAGTCCAAGTATTCGCTTAGCTTTCCGGTTCTATGTGGTCAGTGCTAACTGCAAATTCACTTGATAGTATATTTGTTCGCCTGTTAATTTGTACTTGCTGTCGCCTCCGTGCAGGGATTAGGTGATCATTTTGAATCTTAAACTCCCATGGAATCTTATGCGTCTAATTCTGTGGGACAGATTCTTGTTTGTGTAAATACCATTTGGTAGTATGTTCAAATTTTAATTTCTTGCATACTTTCCAGTGGTTAACCCTTCAGATACAAGTTATTTCTCTTTGTATTTCGCTGCATTTATTGATGATATGATTAATCGTTTCATCTCTTTTTCCAAACAACATGTATTCGCTATTCTCTTGTGTATTGTCAATTTTTGGTTTAATATAAAGTAAAAGTAAAGATGGCGACCCCAAGCTCCCTTTTCAATAGCTACTACACTGAGGTGTATGGGAGGGCGCTACTCCTTTCCCAGATTTCTCCACTTTACTCTTGATATGTACCGTATATACCTGAGTGTTAAGCAATGAGGTATCATTTTTAAAGTCTTTGGTATGACTCGACCTGGGATTGAACCCCGGTCTCCCGTACCATTGGTGAACACTCTACCCTCTAGGCCAATGAGCCGGTTATAGTTCTTATGGCGTTGTTTTGTACAGCAATTAAAAGAGATTCAGTTTCTTTCTTGAAGAATCTCTTTTCTAAGCCATATCAACGTCTTCTCGTATGCAGTCTCGCCTGTTTGTCGCTTTGAATATCCGTACAGTGTTTTTTTTTCTTTCCGTTTCTGTTTTCAAGTTTTTGTTGGTTTTCTGTTTGATTTGACGTTCCCTTTTCCTGTTTTTGGCTTCTGTAATTAGTCATTCTTCGCTCTTTTTAATTTATTTAGCGATTCCTCGTATGGTGCATCTATGCATCTATGCAACCTCCAAATCTGGCGAGTCCTCTGCCTATTTTTATTTTTTGACACACAGAAAGTGTCTATGTCATCTCCCGATTGTAAGACCATTGTGCATTGTCATTTATTCCCTTGTTCTTTGGTCCTTTGAGGTCTTCCTTGTTTATTTTCGGAATTATCTTGGTTTCGGTTTTGTTTCGGTTTGGTTTGGTTTGGTTTGGTTTCAGATTGGTTTGGTTTAGTTTCGGTTCGGTTTGTTTTGGTTTGGTTTCGGTTTGGTTTGCTTTTGTTTGGTTTCGGTTTGGTTTTGTTTGGTTTCGGTTTGATTTTGGTTCGATTTCGGTTTGGTTTGGTTTTGTTTCGGTTTGGTTTGTTTTCTTTGTTTATTGGCATATCAACCATTGTAGGTCATTTAATGCCAAAGCCATTCTCCGTGAAGAACAGTTGTGGTACTATTTATCCCATAGCTAGGAGGATAAGGGGGTTCATACCTTTCCTAAGGGTATTTGCCCGAAAGTGAACGTAATAACGCCACTGGAGTACGAACTCGCTTACTACGATTCCGCAGTCTATCGCTTTAACCATTACTCCACGAGGACACCCCCGAATTATCTTGGGTATCTTATAAGCGGGTCTGCCAAGGTGTTTATCCCTTTGATAAGAATTCTGCTGTGGAGCTTCGTTTAAGCAGTTTTCTTCTTCTTCTTCATCTTGTTGTTCTTCTTCTGAGGAACATTTTGCTTATTTTTCCTTTCATATCTGTTTGCTTGATTTGTCCATTTTCAATATTCTCAGGTAATTTTGCTACTCTCCAAGTTATAATAATGCTTTTCTGATTTGGCAGTTCAATTCATTCCGTTGTTTCTTCATTGCCATATACTATTATTATTATTATTATTATTGATTTTCTTGTTGTTGTTGTTGTTATTATCATTGCCATAAGAGGGTTCTAATGACTTCTGTTATGTCGTATAGAAATAACGAACTGTCTAAGCAAATGACATTTGTAGTGACAGTAGTAATTAGTATATGAAAGATGATTGAACATCAAACGCAATAGTAACAAATATTAACGACCACAATTGATAGGTTTCAGACGCCAGAGGCAACGTTTGTGGATCTGCAGACGATACGAGAGTCAATCAGAAAAGTTATCATTGAAATGTTTCCGCATTTATTTGAGTCAAAACAGCTTTGAAGACAGTAAACACAATTGAGTATCGTGTTAAAACGTACAAGCAACTTGTTCATCGTCATAAACTTTATAAATAAAGAAAAGAACTTCGATATTAAAGAAATCGTATATATTTTATTCCTTTTCGGATGAATATCTGTCAGTTATTATTATTATTATTATTAATAACGTTTTTGATTCCTATTATACTTCGTCTTTCTAAATCTGTTAGCTCTTACAGTTTACCCGCGTTGTCAAGCACACGATCTGCAGTTTTCCTATTACAGTGACTGTATACTCTTCGAAGGAATAAGAGGGTTTTCTAGGTTTGACACTAAACTGCATCTGATGGTGTAACTCCATTTCTGGATATCTTGGGAATGTGGAGTGCCTCTTAATTGCTTCAACTTCAAGGTCCACTTTCACTCGAAGTGGCAGTACCTGTTTAGGGTACCATCCCTGGGCCAAATAGATCTGTTTATAGATTACTCGTATTCCATAGGGCCGTGTGCAGAAAACAGAACAAAAAGAAACTCTTAAAAACAACTACATAATAAATGTAAATATAATGTACAAAGAATGGGATTCCCTGACCTATAGGTATAAAATAACCCTCGACAGACTGGTATGCTGTTATATTCTCTCACTTGAATTGTAACTTTTACGACACTGAATATCACAAATTATAATCAACTCTATGAGATTTGAACTCATGTCTTTTGTAGAAGTCTCGTTCTTTGTTCTTGTTCGGCTAGCAAGCAAATCATTTCTCCATGCAAAGTGCACTTATATTTGTTGATACATCTTTTATAGGTGAAGTGATGGACTTAATTTCCATATAAGAAGGTTTATCAGTAAAAGTAAAAATACATTTATTTAAGAAAACTAATTTTTATTTTTAACGTAATCTCTTTCATAGCATTTAGAAGGGAATATTAATTACATAAATCAAATACTGTGTAAATGTCCATCATACAAAACAATATTAATTATTCAAAAGTGTTGGGTTTGTTTTTCGTTTTTTTTTTTGTTTTTGTTTTTAGGGAGATATTGGCATATAAACCGTCGTGGGTTATTTAATACCAAAGCAATCTTGTAGTTTATACATTTTCCGAGCGTATTTTTCCGAAAGTGAACATGATAGCAAAATTGAAGTTCGAACTCACTTACAACACAATAGCAAACCAGCAGGTTAGCCACTAAGCCACCTGGATTCCCTAGAAGAGGGTAGAAATATATTACGTTTCACTCCCTGCAGAATCATTTTTATAAACAAGATCATCATCATCATCATCATCCTGTCATGCTGCTAGCAGGGATCTCCCTGAACCTCTCTCGCCCCTCGTCCCTATCATCATCGCTTTCGGGAGGTCTTCCAGGCAATATCCCGTATCGGCACACTAGTGTTGATAGGTTTTAGCAGGCCGTCCTTTGTTCGTCCATGTGAATGGGTCCACAGGAGTACATCACTTATGAGCTCGTTCTTACTTCTGCAGCAGTGTCCTGCATATTAAGTTCGTCTAATTTGGATGGTTTTGGTGATGGGTGGTAGGTGGCCGTACAGCTGCTGTTTTGTGGGGTGTTACTACCAAAACTTGTTCAATACAGCTCGCAGCATTCTTGTGTAATTGCTGTCAAGCTTTTTTCTCTATACGTTTAGTTATCGTCCATGTAGTACATCCATATAGCACTATCGACACGACCGGTGTTTGGAAAAAAATGCGATTAATTTATCGGAGGGGTCTGATTTCCATATGACCGATACCATAACAATAGCTGTTCATGCCTTTGCTTGTCGCGTGTTGATGTCTGTCTCGGTTGATGAAACGCTGTTTCCGAGGTAGATGAACTTGTCCACGAATTTCAGAGATCTGCCATTTAGTGTGAAGACGTCACCTCTCTGATTAAAGCAGATATATTCTGTTTTGATTGCGTTCATATGGAAGCCTACGCCCCCTGCTGTCCATTCCAGTCTATGTAGCAGGGATTCGGCCTGGGCGGGTGTATTCGCCAGAAGCACTATTTCATCGGCTTAGTCCGCGTCCGTAATAGTTTGTGCGGGATATCTTCTGCTTTTTTCCGTTGCGAGCGTAAAACCGTTTTCTTTCATTAAGTCTATTGACGTTCGAAGTAAGAAGTCTAGATAGATAACAAACAGGTATGGGGCTAATGCATCTCCTTGTTGAACCCCTGCTAAAATATCAAAGGAGTCTGTGTCTCCATCTGGTGATTGAACTTTTACTTTTCTGTTTTTATATAGCATCACTATGGCTGCGATGGTTTCTTAGGCGAAGCCGTAGGCAAGAAGTATTTAGTCCATCTTCCCACAGAGTATGGAGTCAAATGCCGTGAAGAAGTCTTCAAATAATACTGTTGCTTCGAGGTCTTTTGCACGAACACCTTCTAGAATTCGACAGATAGTCAAAATTTGTGATGTCGTTTAATGGCATATCAAACTTTGTAGGTTATTTTTAATGCTAAAGCCATTTCCTATAAGAACAGTTGTGGTACTATTTAACCCATAGCTGGGAGGATAAGGGGGTTCATACCTTTCCCAAGGGTATTTGCCTGAAAGTGAACGTAATAGCGTGACTGGAGTATGAACTCGCTTACTACGATTCCGCAGTCCCTTGCTTTAACCATTACACCACGAGGACACCCCCTCGCAATCCGAAGAAGGAAAATTTACTATCGTTCAAAATGCTGGTATTAACTAGTATTTTTTCTGTCATCGTTGTAATTAATATGATTTGGTGGTCCTACAGAGTATTATTTTGCAATAACGGGTTCGCACAAGCGCAAGCTCATATGACGTCCCAGAAATGCCAGCCAATATTTCGGAACTAGAAGCATCCGGTGAATTCTACAATAGCATAACTGTGGACTTATACTAAATTAAAACGTAAGGAAGGTATGGGCGGGAGGGAAAAGTAAAAAGAAGAAAAAAGAAAAGAAAAGGAGATTTTGTTTTAGAATTTGTTCTCATACATATGGAAATTTTGCAGTCTTGAAAACCTAAGTTTGTGTAAAAATGGAATGTCTTCAAGGTTGCATTGAACGGTAAATAAGGATTCTCACGTGAATTTAAAAATTAATGAACGTACGGAGTGAGGGACAAGAAGCAAGGGAAAGAAAAGGACATTTTTTTCACAAGCCATGGAAGCAGCGCGGTGGACCTCATAGCCGGACGAACCAAACGACGGGACAACAACGTGCCTAAAAAGGTGCTGAATGGATGAAACCCACGGGTCAACGGGCAGGATCAAATAGTTCAGTCAGAGAATTACAGCCACTCATCTTCTAGAGTGGCGTCTATTGATGAGATTAAAATACAGCCAACGAAATCTTACTATGACTCATACTCAAACCACATGTCTAAACTGCATCCCCTTTCGCGCGGGTAAAAAAAATAGGCTCATCCTGCTTAGGCTGGAGCTCTGGCCTCAGTGTTCGAAAAATCAGCTACAGAACTCAAATATAAAAATTACTTAATTGTAAAAGCACAATACAAATAGCGACATTTAACGTCAGAACTTTAAATAGAATAGGCTAACTACCGGAGCTGACATCATCTGCGATACATCATAACATAGATATAATATGCATAGAAGAACACATGGACCTTCATAGCAAAGGTATAAAATAACACGATACTGGTAATGGATGGACGTTTGTCTCGGCATCTTCGTGGAAAACCCTGTCAACCCCGCGATAGGGTTTGTTGGTATGCTTATCGGTCCACGGACCCTAAAATCACTTACTAGCATAGAGAAAATAAAATCGAGGTTGATGATAGCCACGTTTAATGGCAACCCCAGCACAACAATCATCTCCTGCTCCAGCCCTACGAATGTTAGTGAAGAAACAGACCTCTTCGCCTTCTGTAACGAGCTTTCTTCCCTTGATCATAGCATTCCCAAACACAACGTTAAAAAAATCGGTGGAGAATACCCAAACAGGTAAAAACGTAAACAACAAATTCAGTTTAGAGAATTCGTCAAATAGAAATGGGGAACATCTAACGGATTTCACACTAGAAAATAGATTAACAAGACTTAGCACTAAATATCAGAAAAGAAAAGGAAAACTAGAAATCTACACATACGCGAATAACACTAAAGCAAAGATAGACTACATCCTCATCAATAAGAAATGGAATTCATATTGAATTGTGAAGCATAGGTGCGTTCTCCGCTCACCAAATTGTCATTATATTATGTCAGTATATATATATATAAAACTGGGTACAAGTATATATATATATATATATATATATACTTGTACCCAGTTTTATGTGCTTTGGGCACTTCCCAATTGTACGAGGACGATATTCATCTTAACATGAATGTATATAAAAACGAAGGAAAAAAAATGTTTCATGTAATTCAAAGAAATTTATTTTACAGCTTGAAAAGAAGCCTTTCGAAAATATTACAGTCTTACATATTTTGAAATTCTTCTCAGTCCGAATTTGACTGTGTGAAAATATAATTAGAAGAGTATAGCATTTTAATTTTCAGGAATCTTTTAAGAGGAACATCCAAATTGCGTTATCAAAATGCTAATGGAGCCTTCTATGATTCAAATGCATCAGTTTACCATTAAACGGTACACACACACATACACACACACACACACACATCGACACAAATATATATAATTACATTAATAAGTCCGTGGAAAACTTATGAAAAGAGCATCGATTTTGCTAAACAAATATTGATTTTTCAAAATTCATTTCCAAGTTATTCAGTGTTGAATATTAATCGCATACACTGAATATTATCAATCGAAAATTTAGGATTACGATTCAGTTAATAAAAGTGTATCAGTCAAAAAAATTAATTCATCTCCCTCATAAACTGTAGTAGTAGTAGTAATACCAGGAAAAGTCCATCGAGTAACACGGCTGTGAAAACCTCGCAAGGAGTATACAACAACCACTACTACTACTACTACAATAATAATAATAATAATAATAATAATAAGCCAAAAAAAAAAGACTAATTGAAGTAGACAAAACCAGCATTGGTAACAGTAGTATAGACAGAAAACCAACAAATCTAGTAAGCAGAAATGTGAAGGAAAACAACTGTATTGATATTTCAAGCGACAAATTTGTGAGATGGTACACGAGAAGATTATGGACATTATTTAGAAAGGGAAATCTCAAAAAGAAACTAAATGTCTTCTAAAAGGAGCAAAAACAAAGCCGTAAGAACCATTTATGTTAAAACGAAAGTCGATAATACGCGACAGAATAGCAATTGGGGGTTATACTGAGCGATGGGATGAAACGGTTAATCAAAAAGCAATAAAATGCTTCAAAATAGCAGAAAAGGAGTACAAAAGTAGACATGACTGGATGGGAAAGTTGATCCACTGGGAATTGTACAAGTAATTAAAATTTAACCATACTATCAAATGCTATATGCACAAACCAGAATCTGTCCTAGGGAACAGATGCATAAGATGAGAGTTTAAGATAAAAACACAAGTAATCCCGGCCAGATAACCAGTCTTAGTGCTGATTACCAAAAAAAAAAAAAAAAAAAAAAAAAAAGAGAGAGGAAGAACTTGTTGTATAGTGAACTTTGCTGTATATATTGGTCACAGAGTGAAAATAAAAGAAACCAAAAACAAATACATGAACCTTGCCAGAGTGGCATATGACGGTGCCGGTGGTACTAATTGTAATAGGTCCCCAAAAGTCTTGGAAAAAAGACTGGAGGAATTGGAAATCAGAGGGAAAATCGAGAGCCTCCAATATCCTGTGAGATTGTACTGTTACGATACCAAATAGAAGGTTGAAATGTTCATCATCATCATCATCATCATATCGTGCCGCTGGCACAGATATTCCTGACCCTTTCCCTATCATTCATCGCCTCCGGCAGGTCTCCAGAGCTACATCCCATATCCTCACATAGCTGCAGTATATATGTTCCAGCTGGTTGTCCTGCTTTTGCTCGGCCATATGTGGGGGTCCATTGGAGTACATCGCTTATGAGCTCGATCCTGCTTCTCCAGCAGTGTCCAGCATGTTTGGTTCGTCTAGCTTGGATAGTTTTCGTGATGGGAGGCAGGTGGCCGTATAGTTGGTGCCTTGTGGAGTGTTGCCGCCAGGACTTGTTCAATATTGCTCGCAGCATTCTTGTGTAATTGCCGTCTAGCTTCTTCTCCAGCCATTTTGTTAGCGTCCAAGTAGTGCATCCATATAGCAGTATCGATATGACCGCTGCCTGGGAGAAACTGCCTTTCATTTTATCGGTCAGGTCTGATTTCCATATGATCGATAGCTTATCGATAGCTGTCCATGCCTTCGTTAGGCGCGTGTCGATGTTTTTTTCGGTTGATGAGACACTGCTTCCTAGGTGGATGAATTTTTCTACCAGTTTCAGAGAGGTTCCGTCTAGTGTGGAAACGTCGCCTGTTTGATTATAGCACATATATTAAGTTTTGTGTGCATTGACATAGAGGTTAATGCCTGTGGCGGCTCGTTCCAAACTATGCAGTAGTGTTTCAGCTTGGTTAGGTGTATTCGCCAGTATTGCTATGTCATCGGCGTAGTCGGCGTCGGTAATTGTTTTTTGCGGGGTACCTTCTGCTTCGTTTCTTTGTCAGCTCGAAGCCGTTTTCTCTGATTTTATCTATCCATGTTCTGAGCACGTAGTCTCGACAGATGACTAAGAGGTATGGGGCTAGCTTGTCCCCTTGTAGTAGTCCTGCTACAATGTCGAAGTATTCTGTGTCTCCATCCGGTGAACGTACTTTCACTTTGGTGTTTCTATAGAGAATCGTTATTGCCGCTACGGTTTCTTTTGGTAGGCCGTATGCTAGTAGGATTTGTTCCATCTTCCCTCTGTGTATGGAATCGAAGGCCTTGGTAAAGTCGACAAATAGTAATGTCTCCTGTAGGTTTTTTGCCCGTACCCCTTCAAGGATTCTTCGGATAGTCAATATTTGTGAGGTTGTGGATCTATTTCTTCGGAAGTCATGTTGGTTTTTCACAGCACAAGTAGAAGTTTATAACTCGACGGTCCTCAAAAGGACATTTATACTACAACTACAACACATAGTCGCTTACCACGTGACTAGCTGGTCTATGAGTGTAGCACTGCGCCTCAAGTGTCAGACGGACCGCTGTTGTAACCTCCGCTGTGATGAAAAGAAGAAATGACGAACACACCAAAACACTGTCTCGGTTTGTTAATACGAAAGTTTATTCGCTGCTACACCATTTAGTAGTAGTCTAGAAGCGATAAACAGTGTATGAAAAATGACTTGACCGCTTTAGCTCGATTGAGACAAATAAAGTCGTTAGAAGAGATAGGACAGACGCAGACATTGACATTGACTTTCTTGTTTTCTGTTGTAGTTCTCCCACTTGGTTGTTCGTGAGTTCGTCTTCATAGATTTGCGTCTGGTCTCCAACTCCATTCCTTACATTATCGCGTTTCCTACCCAACTAACTTTTTTTCTGTTTTCTATCCTGCGCTTCCCCTAACTGGTTTTTCTGCTTGATTTTTTTCCGGCCAATCTGAACCAGTAGCTAATTTTTCTTGATGCATTTTAACTTGGGGGCCTCCTGCTATGATGATCTGGATTGCGGGAACCTACCTTTCTCTTTTCTATTCGTTTCTTCCTTTTCATTGTACCTCTCTTTCTCTCTCTCTCTCTCTCTCTCTCTCTCTCTCTCTCTGTGTCTTTTGGCTTGCCTCGATGATCTTTCTCATATATGTTCCTTTACTTTCCACCGCCCCGTGGTTGATTAGTAGCTCGCGTGGAAACAACTCACAATTATTATATTACAATTGTTCAGATCATTTAGAATCCATTTAAGGAGTATGCCCGGTCGGCTGGGGCTGTAGAATACACTGACTGCACCTCTGCAGAGGGGTAAGACCCCCCAGCCGACAAGTGTCCTGAATATGACACTAAAAAGTGATGGTGAGGTACCAGTCATGCTGGGGCCGTGGGAAATAAGGAGCACCCCTTCATTACCATTGCTCCCAGGTCCACTCTGGTCCGGAGTGGTAGCACCTGATCGGGCTGTATCTATGGGTTAAATAGAACTAACAGAATACTTATGCTAAACTGAATTGTTTGATTTAACTGAATAGATTGAAATAGAAATGTTTTTGACAATTAAACTGTGTAATCATGCTAAATTGAATTGTTTTAAATAGAACTGATTATTCACATAAAAATGGATTGGGGGTTAAATAACCTACAAAGGTTGATATGCCATAAAACCCAAAAAATCTTCAAACCTTCTCGTAAGAAGTACGATAATAAGTCAAATTAATAGTTAAATTTGTAATCATTCCTCCCCACAAAAAACACCCCCACCAAAAAAGACTCTTCTCTTTTCCACGTATCGTTGTTGGTATATGACGAAAACTGATTAAACCCTGGCCAAAGAAATATAAATCAGTCAAGAGACATATTGATGTTAAACCTTCAGCTTAAAAGATGACTTAGAACGCAGAAATGATATGCATTTAATTCGGAAGTATTACCATCCTAATTTTATTCGTTTTTGAAACTAACATTTTAAATGAACTTGTGGGAATATTTTTTTTGCAAGATAAAGAAATTTATCAGGGATTTTGAAGTATTCTTAACATCTAAATTTGGAAGCATTTATTAAAAAAAAAAATAAACAAAAATAAAATCAACCCAAAAACAGAAAAAAAACAGCAAATAAACTATCACCACTCCACCAAGCGCATCGATTTTGATCTCATATGAAAACTAATTCAACGCTAGCCATAAAAATATACGTAAGTTAAGAGACTTAAACTTTCGGCTGAATCAGTCTGATATGAATACGGTCTCGACAGTAAAAATCAAACGTGACGAAAGTAGCATCGCAAATATGGATATAGGCTCAAGCCACTAAATCTGAAGAATAAAAGAAATATGTAGACTTATACAAAGTTAAGAATTACACATTCTAACTGGGTGCTTTCTTTTTTGTGTCCAGCTTTTGTGACTTGTCTTCCCTGAAAGAGTACCAGGTCACATTTGGGACAAGAACACAAATTATAATCAGCCCTTGTGTCGGTATAGCCACTATATACTTGTTGTGGGAGCCTTATCCATCTCACCATAATGGTCTCTTCTCACCGTTATTAGTACTGAGAGATTTCGCTGCCAGAGGGGCAGATCAATATCGGTCTGAACCTCTCCAGTGGCCGGTTAGCACTTCGGCCGGTTAGCACTTCGGCCGGCCGTGTTATCTGCGGCACGGATCTTGCCTACTGTGTCTCGGTACCTGGCGATTTCCTTCGGCCTCAGGGGGCCTTCTCTACAGGCTTTTACTGCCTTCAGGGTTGGGTTGAGTTGGGTTGGGTTGGGTTAATCAACCCGGCGCCTGAGGCACCCCTAACAAGGGGAATGTGGACGGGGCCGTAGGCATTTTTGGAAATGCTGGGCGCGTGTGGGCTACGGCCCTGCGCTCGGACCCACCAAAAAAGGCCTTGTGGCACACATGCCCGTTGGGTGGGGCGGTCATCAAATACCGCAGATCAATATCGGTCTGCACCTCTCCAATTGCCGGGTAGCACTTCGGCCGGCCGTGTTATCTGAGTGTGTCTCTGGACGTGGAGATTTCCTTCGGCCTCAGGGGGCCGTCCCCCAGGCTTTTACCCCCTTCTGGTGGTTTATTGCACGGCGCCTGAGGTGCCCCTAATAAAGGGAATACCGATGGGGCTGTAGGCATTTTTGGGAAATTCCTCGTGCGTGTGGGCTCCGGCCCTGCGCCTGGACCCACTAAAAATGGCCTTGTGCTACACCTGCTCGTTGGGTGGGGCGGACATCAAATACCGCAGATCAATATCGGTGTTATTCGAACAGTACGAGACTTCTTACCTTTTCTTTGTACCTCTATCTTTCTTGTGTAATATAATCTGTTATCTAATATCCGTGTTTGCGTTTTCATTAGTGACCCTTTCCGGGGCCACAACAATACTATCCTATGAAAAGTGACGAATTCTAATCTGAAAGAATGTAGGACTCAAATGATAGATCTTAGTGTCATGCTCGGTATGTGCTTCTTAAATAGTCAACATGGGGGGATCAATCCTACGAATGTTGTCTTTTTATTTTAGATACTCAAAGACAAAAGCAACACTGACACCAAAAGAAAAAATGCATTAGAGAAGACAAACACACGTAATCCATGATCATTTCCAAAACAATCATAAACAAAAAGGCTATAAAAAACTGATGACAAAGTTTGAGTCAGAATCCGCTAAACTTAATACAATAAGCCAAATGCTTGCCGATAAGGACAGCTTGATTTTAAAGAAAGTCTGGTTTTCTCATCGAGAAATATAAGGACAGGTAAGTCGAGAAGAATACGCTGAAGACGAACCTCTCACATTTAAAAGGTAAATAGATTATTAAAAATATCCCTACGGACAACATCACTGAACTAAATGCACCAATTTATGCAATAGCAAAACTAGTCAATGATAAGATTGCTATTTCCCAAAGGAACCCGAATAGAAGCACAAAACCTGGATGAGAAATGAAGATCGAAAAACAAATTTTAAAAAAATACACTTATTGAATGATTTTAACTTCTAGTGATAGATTTTTTTCTACTTCTGGACCAGAAATTTTCAAGTTTATTAACTATCCGGCTTTCATCGTTTATTCGTAAGTGCTCATAGCTGAACGATCGGAAAAAGTATAGGTGTAAACAAATACACCTAAAAACTGCAGAGGTTAGAAAAAGTAAAGATTACAGTTATATAATCCTAAGATATCGTGTTAAAAGATAACTCAATCTGCTTATCCCTCTTTCGCTCATAGCTCGCAAAACACACCCAGTTCTGTTACTTTTCAGACACCCCCATACATATATATATATATATATAAGGAATTGCCGGCCGCCGCTAGCGTAATGCAAAGCTCTTCGAAAAAATTGAGCACTCTGCTGGCCGATAGGGTATAAAAAAATGTAAACCAAAAAAAAAAAAATACCTTAAAATTCCCTTAGCCAACATGGTCCGCTTTATGGACGAGTGGTCTGAAACACAGTCTAACGTAAAGTTGGACGGGTTTCGATC
Source organism: Sepioteuthis lessoniana (assembly GCA_963585895.1). Taxonomy (NCBI): domain Eukaryota; kingdom Metazoa; phylum Mollusca; class Cephalopoda; order Myopsida; family Loliginidae; genus Sepioteuthis; species Sepioteuthis lessoniana. Next base: position 33,309 of record CAUZXS010005566.1, on the reverse strand, counting down.
CCGGCTTCGAGCGTCCTGCGTGTCTAGCCACACTGAAGTGTTCTGATAGAACGAAACAGCCTGTCTGTGGATGACTATATATATATATATTGAGATAGATAGAGAGGGAGAAAGAGAAAACGAGAAAGTGAACAACTGAAATGATAAATTTACATCCACCGATACGAAAATCAGGTACAAAAATAGCAGCAAAATCGTCAAAAATCCTCGAAGTAATCGGTATTAAAAATAAACAACAAAATATTATAAAATAGCATTCAACTCCACCACTAACGTTTTAAACATCTTCAACTGAAATACGAACCAAAGTTACCCGCAACCAATTATAAACCGTCCTAACAGAACTCAAACAAAACAAAACAATCACATAAAAAATAACTCCATCGAAGATTATCGATGGATATAACCAAAAGCTTTTAAGAGTAGAACTTCTTTAAACACAAAGAAAATTGCATGAAAACTAGAGGCAAAAAGAAAAGTTCCGTTGTCTTTAACCAAATATATATATATATATATATATATATATATATATATATATATATATATTGATAAACTTTGTTTTTTCCTGGTACGATTGTTTCGTGCTTTTCAACAAGTAATTGGTAGTTTGTCTAAATACAATTAGGAGATAATAGTAAATTGAAGATATTTTCCGAATATATTCTAAGATCATAAAGTTACATCTAATTATTACATCATTAAACAACTGACATTGGCGTAGATTCCACTAATTTACCAAAAGAATATTTCTATGTTTTTTTATAGACTTAACTACTGGAACATAAAATTCTGACCAGGCCCATTAAATG
>CAUZXS010005566.1:12500-27500 GCA_963585895.1 Sepioteuthis lessoniana | reverse complement strand
TTTGCCAAAGGCTTAGGATTAGGGTTAGGGTTAGAATGTTGAGGTTTTAAGGGAGTTCAGGAAAAGATTCCTTTGGAAAGGGCCAGCAATCTTCAAATCGGGTCAGTGGCATTTCCAGCGGGACAATACACCAGTCCACAACTCCATCCTTGTCACAGACTATTTGACCAAGATGGGCATCAAGACAGTTCGTCAGCCTCCCTATAGTCCAGACCTTGCTCCCTGTGACCTTTGGTTATTCCCTAAGCTCAGAGACAGTCGTTATGAGACAATTGAAAAAAGTCTGGAAACTTATCGTATGCACCTCGTAGAAATGAATTATTGGATACATTTCTCTGCTGTTATATTTAACATTATTTCCATCATAAAGGCAGCATCTTGTAACTAGATAGATAGATAGATAGATCATGTTCTGACATTTTAGACAAATGAAGAAGATTACAATAATTCTAAAACTAATGGTTGCTAGATACAACATTTTTGTTTAATATAATTTTTGTGTTTGTGGAACATCAGGAAATATCTTGGTCGCAGCGTAAAATAGATCTACACTTCTGTGTGGAAAAATGTTTTTTTCTTTTAAATCATCAACATGTTATGCCATTATTTAAAAAGAATCATTGTAAAGACACAAGATAAAAAAATGTAAACAAACCCAAGAATAATTCATTCAAAGGAAACCATATCGAACTATAAAATGGGTACCACAAGAAATCAGAAAATATTATTTACTGATATAATTTTATTCTTTTTACTGATTTGGTGAAGCTTATTGTAAACTTAGTAATCAGTTACACATTATGGTGCTATATATGTAGCTTTTTTTACACTTGTTCTTCTATTGTAGAGCTCTTGTATTTCGTTTGTCGCTGAGTCGATCATCATTCTATCGTCGGCCGCCATTTTTATATCTATGGTTATCATGTGTTTCATCTCTGTGTCATCTCTTGTGATCTTGTTCATTATTTTACCCTCAATTGTCTTTGTTCTTTATAACTAGGATAACAACAATGCAGATTTCATTCTTATGTATACATATCTTATTTCCAACGGCGTATTCATTTTACGAACGTGACTATTAGGGGAAGGGACAAGAATGGTGGAAATTAACTGTTTCCTTCACACAGCCCTTGACACCGAACGAATTATTTAAACTATTTTCTGAAACTTTCAGTCACCTGAGAGATATTATCCAATCACAGCCAAGTTCTCGAATTGATCTAGGTTGTTGGGGTCATAATCTGTCAATGAAACTGAATTTAAATAGGGTATCTTTCGATCCGTTTAACGTTTTATAACTTTTTTAAATTACCTGCACTTTCTGTCAATAAAAGATTTCACCAATTCATTAAAAATTAATAACACCAGTCACTCACTCAAACTTGAATGCCATTCGATGAAACGGACACCAAGTTATCAAAAGAAAGTCAACAGTCGAAAGAGAGACGGTTTCATTGTGTTCTGCACTCTTCAGTAATATAAGATTGATTTAGCACTTTGGGACCAAGAGGTGACGGAAGTCACACTTATCCGAGATGGAAGTTAGGGTTTGGTGCTCTGAGAACACCACTAGGGTGTCCTCGTGGTGTAATGGTTAAAGCGATGAACTGCGGAATCGTAGTACGCGAGTTCGTACTGCAGTCGCGCTATTACGTTCACTTTCGGGCAAATACCCTTGGGAAAGGTATGAACCCCCTTATTCTCCCTCCAGCTATGGGTAAATAGTAGGACGGACTAGGTTCTTCAGCCTTGGTGAGGCAACTAGTCTAGGAGAAGGAAAACTCTGAATTCTAACCTGTTAAACTCCGCTTAAAAATCGACCTTGTGTCATATCCTGCCCGAACGGAGGGGATGGTAAATAGTACCACTATATATATAAATTTGGGGAATAAACAATTTTTTCTCTTCTGGTGACTGGGTTGCGAGGAGAAAATCGTTCACTGTGAAGGGAGGAAGAAGAGTGAGAAGCAAAAATACTGGAAGAGGCCTGTCCTAAGAATAATGAAAAAACTGTACCCGTGTCCTGTACCCGTGGTGTCCATTGTCCATTTGTTTCTTACCCGGCACACAGAGACTGAACGGAGTGAGAATAAAACAAAGAAAAGTCCTAAAACTAAAAATTCGAAGACTGATTTTGTGTGTTTTCCTCTGCGGCAGAAAATTAGCCATCCTCGTCATTACAGTCAACGCCGACCCCACTACTAACATCCATTTAAGAAACAACGCTAAAAATATTCAGTAGGTGAATACACTACACTTTAAGTCTGCACCGGATATGATTGACATAATTCTATGCAATCTGGTGTCGTTTGGTTTAGTTCATTTAAGAGTACGTGGATCATTAAATAAGTTTCCAGACTTTTTTCGTATGGGCACTTTGATTGATAGGACACACATAAAACTCTAGTCCCCTTCGAAGTAATCTCCTCCAGCTACAGTGCACTTGTTGTACCGTTCCAACAAATTCTGGAAGGCCCCATTGAAGTCCTCTTGTGTGAGCGTGTCAATGACCTTCGTCACAGCCTCTTTCATCTCCTCAATTGTTTCATAAGGACAGCCTCTGAGCTTAGGCAATAACTAAAAGTCACAAGGAGCAAGGTCTGGACTATAGGGAGCGTGAGGAACTGTCTTGATGGCCATCTTGGTCAAATAGTCTGTGACAAGGATGGAGTTGTAGAGTGGTGTATTGTCCTTGTGGAAATGCCATTGAGCCGATTTGACTAGACTAGTTGCCTCACCAAGGCTGAAGAACCATGTCTGTCCTGCTATTTACCCATACCCATAGCTGGAAGGAGAATAATTGGATTCCTACCTTTCCCAAGGGTATTAGTGCTATGTGAAATGCAATCAGTCTCGTTCAGGATTTGAACTCGTGTTGCCGTCTCCATTTCCAACGACACTTCTCTTTATACTACTCCAAAAATTCAACGATGAATTTTACATTTAGGAAACATTGTGGCCGCCGCTGCATAACCCTGTCATTTGAAACCCTTAAATGACCGATGTATCCAACAGTTGCTGCAAGGTCATGAGCTTGAGTAGTGTACTGCAGAAAAATGGCTGTCAATTGGTTTGCTGCACCCACCAAACACGTCAATACGAATTATCATCATGTTTTAGACAGATTTAAATTCTCAATAGATTTGAATAACTCTTTTCAACGTATAAACGGCCTCTTACCACCCATCTCATAAACTATCCAGGGAAGACGAGAAAAATATGCTGGACACTGCCGGAGAATTAAGGACGAATTCATAAACGAAGTTTTCTATGGACACACCAGTGTTGGCTAACAAAAAAAAATTACATTCATCAGCTCTGTGCGGACACTAGATACCACTTTGAGGATTTTCCTAGAAAGATAATCGATAAATACGGATATGGATAGATAGATGAATAGAGAGATAGAGAGTGAGTGTGTGTGTGTGTGTGTGTGTGTGTGTGTGTGTGTGTGTGTGTGTGTGTGTGTGTGAGAGAGAGAGAGAGACAGAGAGAGAGAGAGAATCTGTGTTGTGGACACGCCTTGATGATGAGGTTGATGATGATTCTAAAGTGCATCTTGTGGTTCTCAGATTTCAGTTGAGTAGAAAATAGAGATTTCCTTTGTCAGATAACGCAATCCAGACTGACGAGTTTGTAATGCATACCAGATGGAGAGTGTCTTGCAAGGAATTTAGCAATCTCTAATATTTGTATTTACTTAACACGATTGCAAAGAAATCATCATCATCATCATCATCATCATCATCCTAAAGGCGTGTCGTCAGCACGGATTTCTTTTTACTCTCCCTCTAAATATCGTCATCGGGCGATATCCAGCAGAAAATAATACTGATGCAAAATACGCAGATGATCTAATGCTTCTTGTTGATACACCAGCTCAAGTCAAATCTCAATTGTATAGTCTGAAACAGACAGAATAAGCATTGTTTTGAATGTGAACTCAGATAAAAAAGATTTCATTTGTTTTAATCAAGAAAGTGCTATTTCTTCAATGCCAATCTTCTGAGATTAGTAAACCAGTTAATAAACCTCGGTAGCAATATCTCATCTATTGATGGCAAACTGAGGAATAAGTCTTCAAAATTCGACATTTACACTTTTATATACAGGATATATAACGTGTAAGCATATTTTAAACATAGATATGATTTAAGTTAATTTGGACTGTCTTTTTCATCTGATTTAGAGTCGGAAGATTAGATTGATGTAAATGGGTGTGTTTTCCAATATGACGACAATAACCTAAATAGAAACGGGATAGATATGTATGAACAGTAATCAATAGATACTATCAGATCACTGTGATTAGATAAAGACTTGGTATGATAGAATTTTCATTACATATAAAGAAAGAAATGAAGAAACTGTAATATATACCAGTGTTTTTGTATATATGTATATGCATGTGTAGATAGTGTAGACATTGTGTATCTAGTTATCAATTAGAGTGGATTTAATTGAGTCTACGAAAACAGACGCGTTCTTCCACGACTTAATCAATTGGCAACGACGAACCTCAGAATGTGTTCGAGTTCTGTGTGAATGTCTTATTCACAGAGACGATGCATCAAGATTTTCCAATGATCAATCAAAAACAATCAAAGTTTTCCTATCAAGTTGTTCTGATAGCACAGAGTTCCCTGACTCTCACTCACAATCCATTCCTATCGTCCATCACTCCTGACAAGTCCTCTAGACTGCATGCAGTGTCCGCACAGAACCGATGCAAGTCCTTGCTGATCGGCCAATACTGGTGTGTCCATGTGTTGGAGTTCATAAAAGAACGTTGCTTATGAGTTTACCTTCACTTTTTCAGCAAGTGCCCAGCATGTCTTGTTTGTCTTACTTGGATGATTTGTGAGATAGGTGGTAAGTGGCCGTACAGCCGCTGTTTTGTGAGTTTGTGCTTCTAGGATTTATTTACAACGACATGTAACATTCTTGTGTAGTTCCCATCTAGCTAGCTGAATTTTAACTTAAGAAAAAAATGAGAGGGGGGGACTTCTTATTAAAGGAAAAAAAACCCTCAGTTTTCAATTCCATACAAGTGTATCACCAGAGTTTTATAAACTGGAGAGATTAAACTCTGCAATATTTCAACATGTTACTTCCATAATCATTCAGATATCCTGTCCCAGCTTGTTACCAGACAACAGCCTCTTTGGGAAGAAAGTATTATCAGAGCCCTATAGCATATCGCAATGGAAACCATGTCGTGAAGTACGGTGAACGTGAAGTAAGGTAGATTAATCCCAAGTTTCTTTGTATAGCTATGTGTACGGAAGAAAGTTGGAATTTGGAGGAGAAAGGTAACCGAAAATTGAATCTTGTCAGTTTGTCAAAGTAAGCACATCAAAATGAAGAATATCAGGAACGATTTTGAAATACTATATAAAATTACTGACATTATCAGGAAGCTTTTTCGCTTTGGCGTTTCTATAGAGAATCATTATGGCTGCAACAGTTTCTTTTGGTAGACCGTATGCTTGTAGAATTTGTTCCATCAAGCAGCGGTCGTGTCGATACTGCTATATGGATGCACTACTACATGGACGCTAACTAAACAGATGGAAGAAAAAGCTTGACGGCAACTACACAAAAATTGCTGCGAGCAATATTGAACAAGTCCTGGAGGCAACACCCCACAAAGCAGCAGCTATACGGCTTCCAACCATCCATCATGAAAACTATCAAAGTTAGACGAACCAGACATGCAGGACACTGGTGGAGAAGCAGGGACGAGCTCATAAGTGATGTTCTTCAATGGACCCCGTCATATGGCCGAACAAGAGCAGGGCGGCCAGCTCTAACCTACATACAGCAGCTCTGTGAGGATACGGGATGTAGCCTCGAGGACCTGCCAGAAGCGATGAATGATAGGGAGGAGTGGCGAGAGAGGGTCAGCGATATCCGTGCTGGTGGCACGACGAGATGATGATGATAATCATGAAGTAGTATTCATTTTCATTCTTCTCGATCCACCGAAACATAGATGATAAAACGATACAAGAAACACTGGATTTGAACCCAGTTTTTGCTATTGGATTTGTCTTTATATCATTGAATATGTATTCATCTAACTCCTCTACCACGAGTAGAATACGGAAAGGGGTCAATTTTGAAGCGGAGTATAGTTGGTTGTAATCCAGGATTTTCCTTTTTCTAGAGAGGTCGCTATACAAAGATTCAAGAGCCTTGTTTAACGTCCCCTAAAAGGAAGAAAAGATGAATTCATGATAAGGCTACGAGCGCTATGTGAAATGAAAACATCCTCGTCTAGAATTTGAACTTCCATCACTAATTGCGTTCCCATGACAATATCCGTTACGCCATTTAATAACGACACGCCATGAATTTATAATTTTAGTTTAATTCCTTTGGCATGACTCTTAAATTGAAAAGGTTGATAGTACCGATCATTGCGATACCTGACTTCTTTCTTTCTTTGTTTCTTTCTTTCTTGAATTACTTTTCTTTTCTTTCTTTCTTTCTTTCTTTTATTTTATTTTATTTTTTAATTACCTTTCTTTCTTTCTTCAACGGCATCTTTATTAACTCCAGTTTAGAATGTTTGTTTAGTTCTTTCTTTCTTTCTTTCTTTCTTTCTTTCTTTCTTTCTTTCTTTCTTATCTTATTTTATTTTTTAATTACCTTTCTTTCTTTCTTCAACGGCATCTTTATTAACTCCAGTTTAGAATGTTTGTTTAGTTCTTTCTTTCTTTCTTTCTTTCTTTCTTTCTTTCTTTCTTTCTTAACAGTTTCAAATGAATTATTTCGTTGAATGAGAGTTAATGTCTATTCACCTACTAAGGTGAGTCAAAAGTTTTGCAATATTTTGGTAGTACGGGAGACAATTTGGCAGCTCCAGGTGATTTTGCCGAGGTCGTGAAGATGATGTATCGAACTGGACAGTGATAGGTCAAGTTCGCCTGATACTCACTGAATGCTACTCACTTGATTTACTGAGGTCGTGAAGATGATGTATCGAACTGGACTGTGAGCGGTCGAGTTCGCCTGATACTCACTGAATGCTACTCACTTGATTTACCGAGGTCGTGAAGGTGATGAACCGAACTGGACTGTGAATGGTCGAGTGAGCCGAATAAACTCCGGGGGCTACACTTCCGGATTTATTTTTATGGCTCGGAGAACGGCCTAAAAATCCATGGTTTTAGACCGACCCTATCTTACCGGCTTGTCCAGTTTCTTTCAACCCGAGTGAAATTTCTTCAACCATCTGTTGATTGATCTGTGATCAGATGCATCGTCACCTTTCACATATTAGCTGTTTTTGCTGCTTCCACGACGTTATAGATCAGTTAAGACTTGTAAAGTATAAGTTCCTGAATTAGACCAGGTTTTACATTCATTTGCGCAGCTTTCAAATTCTACTCGGAGTGAAGCAATGCATAAAGGTTTTTGCACACCCCTACCAACAATTCTTGCAATCACTGTGGGTATGTGCCGCATATTCAGCAGGTCCATTTATATTATATAGACGCCATGAACAAGCACCAATTAGAAAAATATTGCAAAACTTTTGACTCTTCCTCTCACCGTTTTCTTCACTTTTAGAAAGCCTGAATTAAAAAACAAAAACAAATTAGGGATGAAAAAAATGTTTGAAATCTTCACTAAGGCTAGAAACTCTGAAAAACGTCGGTGAAGACTTCTATGTGATTTTCTCTCTTAGATTCTCAGTGGGAGTCTCTCTAGTGTGATGGTTAACGTGCTGGACTACGACATTATAGTAAGTGATTTTGAATTCCATTGCGGCATTACATTCACTTTCTAATGCCCTTTGTTGAGATTGGAACCTCCTTACAATGATGTGTGAAATAGTTTCACTACTCTCTTTATACTGGGATTGCTTTGTTAATAAATAAACCATGAGGGTTGATATGCCATTAAACAAAAGAACCAAATCAAATCAAATGAAATCAAATCTATTTGATTATGAAACATTAACGGAAATGGAATTTATCGTCGGCTGTTTTCTGAGCAAAAGGGAAATTCATAATTAACTAAATGGAAAAAAAAGTGTTTGGTTCGAGTTTTTTGTGGGTTATTTCTGGTCAACACCTGATATATATATATATATATATATATATATATATATATATATAGAGAGAGAGAGAGAGAGAGAGAGATAGATAGATATGATTTGTCAGCCAACATTTTTTTTCGTAACTTGATTTTTAAACTAGAAGTTAGTGCTTATTTGTTCGCACTCATTTAAATTGTTTCAATTATAGCTATTCAGCACTAATAATTCTGTTCAACGTTATTCATTTGTTTGCACACAGTTAAATGGTTTCAAGTATAGCTATTCAGCACTAATAATTCTGTTCAACGTTATTCATTTGTTTGCACACAGTTAAATGGTTTCAAGTATAGCTATTCAGCACTAATAATTCTGTTCAACATTATTCATTTGTTTGCACACAGTTAAATGGTTTCAAGTATAGCTATTCAGCACTAATAATTCTGTTCAACATTATTCATTTGTTTGCACACAGTTAAATGGTTTCAAGTATAGCTATTCAGCACTAATAATTCTGTTCAACATTATTCATTTGTTTGCACACAGTTAAATGGTTTCAATTATAGCTATTCAGCGCTAATTCTATTCAACATTATTCATTTGTTTGCACACAGTTAAAAGATTTCAAGTATTGTTATTTAACATTATTAATTCTCTCAAGTATCTCTATGAAATATGTATAATTTGCACACAGCAGCAGAGTTTCAAGTAATCTATAATGATAATCCTGATTAAATGAATAAACAGTTCTATTTGACCCATAAATTAAAACGTAACAGAGTGGACCTGGAAGTAATAGCAATGAAGTGGTGCTTCACATACTCCAAATTACCGGGGCTGGATTCTTACCATTACATGCAGTTTCGTGCCATGCCAAGGACACTCGTTTGGGGAAGGACTTACCCTTCTACTGAGGTGGAATTTGCCTCATCTACTGCCCCAGCCAACTAGGGAGGAATGCGAAAAATAGATAAATATATAGATATATAGAAAAGTAGATATTCTGATAGCTAGCTAGATAGAAACAGAAGCCACTAGAGTGTCCGTATTGTGGGTTGCATTTCATTCTATCCTCCTGAGACAACGAACCTTCTGTTAGATACATCAAAACCCAGCCGACGGAAAACATCGAGAAAATCAGATTCTGATCTGATAAATCATCAGATATACGCACAATTGAGAGTATTTCGTGATTTATACAATCACCATTAATAAGAATGGGCATTTTTTCTGACCCTTCTTGGAGATAAGCTGGAAAAAAAGATTGCTTTACTGTTAGGATCTTCTCATGAAGTGTTCCCTCCAAATAGAAAATTCAAAAAATGTTCACATCTGTTTCTTCAATTTAGAGGGTTCTTCTGGCAAAAAACTAAATTTTTATTTTTATGACAAAGTGTATATATTGGCCAGAGGACTCCCTCGATTATTGGAATTCTTTATTTCTTTGTGTGTGATTTAACGGTTTTTTTTTCTAACAATGTCACTTTGTTTTATTGATTCTAAGAACAGTTGGGTGTTAAAGTTGATTTTGGGAAGAAATAAAGTCGTTCAATGGTTAACAGTTTTGGTTTCTTTGTTTATCGGCATCTCAAATTTTGTGAGTTATCTAACGCCAATTTCTTTATACTTACCATTTCATCTAAAGTTTTGAATCATTCTATATAAGGTCCAGGCAGCTTTCTTTTGCTTACTTGGAGATAATGTACTTTCTATCTGATTACATTTTAACCTTTTCTATTAACATTCTTTACTCCATTGATATTGTTATATACTCATATGCATATACACATATGCATATAGATGTAGAATGAATCACAAACGACACAATGATAAAGACAGACGCAGGAAGACTTCTTTAACAAAATATGTACCTCTCACTTTATTTGTAAGGGTTCGAAATGGGTTACTCAAGGTTTGCATGTGAGAGGGAGCTGGAGTCCGAATGGAACTGCAATATTTTAGAGCTCTTATGGCCGTCAGCGTTGTGTCTTTCTCGTTCTCCAGAGCTGCTCAACCGGAGGCCCGGAGGCCCAGAGGCCCACTCCACTGGGTGATGGCTCTCTCTACTGCATCTTATCAGTATCTTCTCTGGAGCCCAATTCAATCGGGGGCCACGAGCCCCTTCGGCCTGGTGTGGCATTCCTTACCACATCTCATCTATAACTCCGTCCGATCTCTAACTGCCACTAACTTGACTTCTGCCTTGACTGAGTTATATAATAGTTCAACGCCCACTCAGTCGCCTAGTCGATCTTTGAAATCGCATGTTTAATCGTCACCAAGCGGAAATAACTGTCATGCAGTTCACAGGTCACCCTCTTCCGGTGCATCAGTCTATGGGTGTACCTTGGGAATTTTTTTACCTCGTCCCATTTCATCAGCCAATTTTCGCCCACGCGATTTCCTCTCATAACTGCCATCAGAATGTGTCACCTCCTTCCGGGTGCATCACCTAGGAATGATATTTTTGGCCGGGTCGAAGGCCAAAATACAACAACATAGCTTTTAATCGTATGATAACCTCGGTTAGAGCTCTGAAAACTGAAGTAGGAAATCGGTGAGCTAGCTTCTTATTTTTGATCATTTAGGGGTGATTTTTATCATAATCAACGAATATGGTCTTTTAAAAGGTATCTTACAATTCTTTACCATAAATAAAATATTCTTCTTATACACACACACACACACACACACACACACACACACACACACACACACACACACACACACACACACATATATATATATGCGATTCAATATACATGTAGATATATATAAAGACAATAAGACAACCAGAACGAAAGATATGGTCAGTTATTTATATGTGAAGAATAGACAGACAGACAGACACACACACACACACGCACACACATTAAAGCGGTTTTAAATAGAGCATACTTTGAGAGTTCTAAAAAGAACCCTTTTTTCGGTCACGTTTCTTCTGTTAAAAACTGTGACAGTAAGCAGTAGCAATGAATAAGCAAAAGTAGTAAACGACGAAGGTCGGTGGGGAGAAAAAATAAGAAAAAAACCTACTTTGACTAATTCCTCGTTTTGTAGTCAAATATTTTTAGTAATTCCTCTCTAATGTTTGCCCTCACAATATTTCTCCGAATAAAGGTGACCCAAAAAATGGGTCCTTTTTCAGAACTCACAGTCTGTACTCTATTCAAACCTATTTTGGAATTCTGTACGTAACACATATATATATATATATATATATATATATATATAGATAGATAGATAGATATGAAGAAAAGTTAAAAATTTGATTAATTTATTTTGAAAATCGACTTTGAACCTTTCGGTTGTAATAACCTTCTTCAGGACATGCAATTCATGAAAAATGCTATTCGAATAGCGATTGATGTTTTATGAAAGTGTGTTTGAAAAAAGAAAGATTCATAACAGTTTATTCAGCATTCTTATTTTTGAAAATATATTACGTTGTTATCACGTGGAGTGATGTTTTAGATTTGTAGGGTTTTTATGGAAGATAACGGAAAATAATAAAAAAAAAACAATAATAGTTTGAATACATTATTTAAAAAAAGAACCTTATTTGCCTTAAACCTTTTATAATATTTGCAAAATCTAAAGCCCTCAAAATTCAAAAAAGACGCTCCCGAACCACCACCAATAAACCCCCTAATATAATTAGACTTCCCTATAAACATATTATTTTAACAAGTAATTATTCCTCAAACTTTATAGAAAATAATTTAAATAACCTTGGTATTAAAACTGGTACTTAATCTTCAAAACTATTTGTAACTTAATTAACACGAAATCTCATCAACATATTAAATCCAATGCTGGCGTCTATTCTATTCCTTGCAATTACTTAAAATGAAATATATTTGCAAGACTGCAAAAAACCTAAAAAAAAAGGCTAGATGAGGAAACACGTGACATTAGATTAGGCATTTCTAATAATATATAACTATAACAGTTGTATAGCTATAATTGATCTAGTTTTAATTAATTTTTTCTTCTCACATGTTTATATTTTTTTGAGCCTCATAAATTAGATTTGATTTTTACCTCATGAACAATTCGTTCAAACTCAAATCTTCTTCTTTTCTTTCATTTAAAAAAAAAAATATATATATTCTAACTATCATTGTTTTGATCATCTTGCTTTTATATTCCTTAAAAACACAAAAAATTCAAAGATCACACCACGTGACATCGACGTAATATATTTTCGAAATAAGAACGCTGAATACGCTGTAATGAATCTTTCTTTTCGTACACACTTTCTTTTCTCCTGTTATTTCATCAAACATCCATCGCTTTTTTAACAAGATTTTTCATGAAGAAGGTTATTTCAATGGAAACGTTCAACATTGACTTTTAAAATAAATTCATCAAATTTTGGATTATTTTTTTTGTTTTTTCATTTTCTTCACACAGTTGGATTTATTTCCTTATTTACTTATATATATATATATATATATATATATATATATATATATAGAACGTGTGTGTGTGTGTGTGTGTGTGTGTGTGTGTGTGTGCGAGGTTTGTTCAAAAAGTTCTAAGACTGACCCAGAAAGAGGATCCTAGCTGAAGATTTTAGTTATGTTAACGAAATACCACTTCTTACATAACTAGAAAGATATGAATGTTTTTTCTAGTTTTACAAGAAGTGATCGTGTGTTGCCAAAACAAAAATGTTAAGCTATGCTCTCATTTCTGTGCGAGGTTTAGAAAGTTTTGAAAGACCCTGCCACACACACACACACACACACACACACACACACACACACACACACACACATATATATATATATATATATATATATATATATATATATATATATATATATATATATATATATAAGTATTCTTGGTCCAGTTAAACCAGAGTTGGGAGTAATTCCAACTGGACAAGAAATTATACATGAATTAATAATTGAATTTTCCTGGTAAAGAGCTCAATGATCTGAAGAAGTCCCGTTAATTTTTTTTCGTGTTTTTGTAAATTTCAAAAATGCCTAACAGGATGGAAATAAATTTATAATCCTATGTGACCGGTTTCGTTGTTTTTCTTAGAGTATATATATATATATATATATATATATATATATATGAGACAGACACGGAGAGAGTGAGAGACAGAGAAATAAAAAAGAAGATAGATAGATAGATAGATAAATAGTAACTGAAGCATATATCAATAAAGATGTTGATTAGTTGTGCGATAAACTGGTAAAGAAAAAAAAAAAGCAATATTTCTCGATTACAGACCCGTGTTCTTGCTATGAAAGTAACAATCACAAGAACACGCATGGAAAAGTGAATATCTTTTTAGTGCAAACTTCTTAGTTTTGTAAAAAGAAAAAAAAAACAAAAAAACAAAAAAACAACAAAAAACAAGTAAAGAAAACCTAATCTATAAGAGCTGCAGGCTCGTTCTTTTCAATTTGTACAAAATTTAATCTCAAGTTTGTCAAATCTCCAAGTGGTTTCTCTCTTCAAAGTTGCAGGATTTTTAAGTGATAATATCACCAAATACGTTTATATGTTTTTTTTTTCTCTCATAGAATCTCTTTCCTCGGAAAGTATTTTCTAGTAGATAAGACATGCCTAATTCTTTCATATACAGCGTTATATTTAAAAGGGAAATTATTGTATACGAACTATTATTTATTCAAGAAAGTAAATGTTCTTTCATTAAATTCTTGCATAAAACACGTGATCAGTCTTCAGTTGTACTTGTAGTTTTCCACCATGTCTTAATAAGATTTTCTATAATCTAACATTCAACTGATGTAAAGGCATTTACTTACCCACCTATGAGGGTAAAGTACGACACAAGACTTTCTGAAAACTTTTTTGATGCTAAGTGGTTATAGCATTAAACACTGCTTACAAGCAACAAAATGGCTAGGATTAATTTAGAATGGTATCATATGTGGCTTTTAGCAGTGTTTTCTTCATTTATATATATAGATTAAGAAGCCTCACCTCAAAATGATTCCAATTATAGACAAGTACAAAAATTTGGTACGGACCCGACTCTGGAAGACCAGATAAGGATTTGTAAGACCAAAAAATCCATCCTTGATCGCCCTTCGCGGATAGAGGCGTTGAGTCTCTCAGGTTCCAGGTGAGCATTGTCAGAAGATAGCGGTTTCAAGTCCTACCCAAGCCGGCCAGAGGTTTACTTGGTCAGAAACGTGGTGCGATAGACAACAACTATGGAAGGCAGTAATTAATGATTCGAGTCTCGGCTCGTTCCCGACCTTCCCCTCCCCTTCATCCCCACTTTAATCGGCCTTCGGGCTTTTGACCTTGTGTCAAGTCCTGTCTAGTGGGAGGCAGCGACAAATATCGGCACGACATGATGATGATGATGATGACTAAATAATAATCAAACCTTTTAATCGTTGTTTTACTCTGTATCAACGATAGTTAGTTAATTTATGGGCAGAATAAATTTAGTTTTTTTTATCAATGATAGGGTTTCAAGTTCCTAAAGATATTAATCATAAGTAATTATTTATCGTTTCAAGTAAGTAAAGTTAGCGACCGTAGTGGAGGGCGACCAGAAGGCTCCCTTTTCAATAACTACTACACCGAGATGTAGGGGAGGTCACTACTCCTTTCCCTGGATTGCTCCACTTTACCCTCGATACATACCTTATATTGCTGAGTATTAAGCAAGGAGGTATCAAGTACCATTTTTAAAGTCTTTGGTATGACTCGACTTGGGATTGAACCCAGATCTCCCGGATCATTGGCGAACACTCTACCCACAGGCCAATGGGCTGGTGCAAGTAATTATTTTTAATACAAATAATTTGCCCACAGTGATGGAGTAGTAAGTATTGCTATCTAATTCTTAAAATTAAACAATTTGACTCATAGATGAGACGTTAATAGGATTTATTGCTCCAGGCGAAAGTGGACATTTAAGTAATAACAACAAATCAGTGACTTTATGC
>CAUZXS010005566.1:0-7500 GCA_963585895.1 Sepioteuthis lessoniana | reverse complement strand
TATTCCTTTTGTGACATTTATATTATTATCATATACCCACTAGTTTTCTGAACATCTTTCTATTCTTTAAGTGTTTCGAACACAAATTCGTCGATTAAGATTGAAACTTCCCCATACACGTGTATTGAGCCTAGGCATATTAGTATACATCGTTTTCTTCATGTACAATCAGAGACACACACACACACACACACATATACACACACACACATATATATATATATATAGGGTTGTGTGTCTGTGTGCGTCTGTGTGTGTGTGTGTGTGTGTGTGTGTGTGTTTACAAGATGTAAAAAAAGTAATCTAGATTGCATTATTTTATATTTTAAAGGAGACAACTGTACAGGTGTGAAAGCTATAACAGTGATGATTTCTAGACGCTGAGTCTGTGTTTTCTTGTTTCCTAAACTGAAAACTGAAAATTCATCTCAAAGGTTTGATTTCGTGTAAGATTTAAAAAAAAAAGATCTTAGCACAACTTCACACCATATTAAGCAAGAAGTTTCAGAGATGCTTCCATTAACAGACAATTCGTTTGACTAAGTGTGTTAAATGCTAAAGGGACTAATATAAAGGAAATTAACGTATCATTCACTGTGCATTTCTGTTTCAGTAAATACAGATTCAGTCACGATATTTTTTGAAATTTTTGTGTGGGTACGTGACTGTCGTCAACTTTACTTTTATATATATATATATATATATATATATATATATATATATATATTCATTAATTTCAAAATACAATTATAGACGTTCTACAAAGATAAAACCTTTTAGAAAAAAAAACATATGAAAGTATCATTCCTGATGTACATTTTGATTATGCGCAGCCGATTCTCGAACACTACAATTGCATTCCGATGCATCCAAATTGCTTCAATTGAAAGAAATATATTTGAAGTGCTTTTTTATTTAAAAGATTCCAATGAAGGTATTTCTTAGGAAATCATTTAAAAACGTTTTTCAAGGTGAATTACATGTTTTTTCAAATTGATACTTTCATTTGTACAACCTGAGTTATTAAATTTCTAAAACTCCTGGACATTATGAACACAGACAGATAGACAGACAGACAGACAGACACACACACACACACACACATATATACATACATACATATATATATATATATATATATAAACATTACGATGGATAAATTGTCGCAATTCTAAATTGTAAATTTTCCGTTTGAGCTTTGTCTGTATCAGGGTTTGTATCATCATCATCATCATCATGTCACGGTATCAACACGGATATCCCTGACCCATTCTAATCACTCCTCCCTATCGTCAATTGCTTCCAGCAGATCTTCAGGACTACATCCCGTATCGGCACAGAGCTGCTGTATGTAGGTTCGAGCTGTTCGTTCTGCCTTTGCTTGTCCATGTGAGGGGGTCTACAGGAGTACATCACTTATGAGCTCTTCTCTACTTCTCCAGCAGTGTTCCGCGTGTCTGGTTCTTGTAATTTTGATAGTTTTCGTGATGGGTTGTTGGTGGCCGTACAGCTGCTGCTTTTTGGGGTGGTGTCTCAGGGCCTTGTCTAATATTCAGTAAAGTAAAGTCAATTTGTCATTGTCAGTGAGAATATTAAAAGTATGACATAAATCATTCCTTTGGAAACTGTAAGATGTACTGCTTGGCATTCCAGTCAGAATCTACAATATGAAGATTTCAGTGTTTGGGTGTCAATCTGGTGATAGGATATATATATATATATATATATATATATATATATATATATCCTATCACCAGATTGACACCCAAACACTGAAATCTTCATATTGTAGATTCTGACTGGAATGCCAAGCAGTACATCTTACAGTTTCCAAAGCCATAGTTGAACATTTTTTCTTGCGATAATACTCTACCATTTCTAACAAAACTCGTAAAACTAATCCAGATTTTTGTCTTAGTTTTTTTGTGTGACTGAGGCACATGTATGACAAATCTAAAAGTGGACAAAACAGTCATAAAATATCTGCCAAGAAAGGTATAACATTTCAGGAAATTGATGTGAGGACCCCACTTCCAATACAACTTTGAAGAAGTGGTGTGTAGAATTCAAGCAGGGCAAGTAGAGCACTGAAAATGACCCTCAGTCAGTTCATTCAAAAATCTCAACCACTAATGAACAAATTGATACCATACACCGGATGGTTTCAGATGACAGACGTCGTACTGTCCAGCAGATAGCGTAGTACATAGACTAGACCAATTTGGGTACATATTGTTTTAACTAAGATCAAGCTGTCTGCAAAATGTGTTCCAAGAATGCCGACGCCAGAGTACAAACTGGGAATTTTTGTCATTTCAGGAGACTTCTGACTCGCCTTCAAGCTCACCCTACGAATTAACACTGCAGATTTGTAACACATGATGTGACCTCAGTTTACTATTTAAAACCTAAATCAAAGATTCAAAGCAAACAGAGGAAATACATTGCTTCTTCAGCCTCCAAGAGGTTCAAGAAAGCAGCTTCTCTTTGTAACATGATAGCTTCTGTCTTTTAAGGATTCTGAAGGTGTAATCATGATAGACTATATGGAAAAAGGGACAAATAAAGACAACGGAAGGAAGCAATCAAGTATAAACGTAGAGGAAAGTTCAGGGTGAGTGTTATTTTACTCCAGGATAATGTGCCTGTTCACGCTGCTCAGTATGCAGTGCTGAAGTAGCTGTGGATTTTATTAACTACTCCATCCTTCTTCCTCTTCATACTTAACTCCCTTAGTTCCCATTTTCTAAAATCAGAAACCGCTGGTTTAGTCGGCATTTTGAGATGATATGTGCCGTGGAAGAGATTTTGTAAGCTCAGGATATAACCTTCTTCTCTAACAGAATTGTAATTCTTGTTTGACAAGGTGTATTAATATTAAGGGAAAGTATATTGAAAAAGAGTGGAAAAATGTCTTGTTTTCTGACTCCTTCTGGATAAGGTTCAGAAACTTTTGAACGACCCTTGTATGCATGTTACAAGCTTAAAGAGGATACATATTTACACTATCTCACGCACACGAATAGAGATAATTATATATATATATATATATATACTTTGTATTTTTTGTATGTTGTTATATGTGTGTCTGTATGTATGTGAGTATATATGCGCATACAGATTTATCAGTGTTCGCATGTGTTTTTATGCGTGCCTCACACACACACATACACACACACTTATATATATATATATATATATGTGTGTGTGTGTGTGTGTGAGAGAGAGAGTGTATAGGTATATGTGTGTGTACATGTGCGTGTAATCCAATCGACAGCAGTATTTTTCATCCGTCTTGTCATATACACGTGTATTTTTTCAATGATTTGTATGTATGTATGTATATATATCAGTCTATGTTCATGTATTTATCAATGTGAGTGGCACACACACACACACATATTTCTCTCTCTCTCTATATATATATTTATATATATATATATATATATATAGTGTGTGTGTGTGTGTGGTGTGTGTGTGTGTGTGTGTGTGTGTGAACTGTGTATGCGTGTGTGTTATGTATTCGTATATCCAGTCTAATCGACACTCGTATTCTTCAGATGCCCTTGTCAACTGCTACACATATTTTTATTGATGCTGCGATTGTCAATGATGAGATCAGCCACTAGACTGGAATTAATGTTACTGTTTGATCTTTAATTTGGGTTTTCACTCTCAGCTTCTGTGATGTCGTTGTGCGATAAAAAAGAGTTCAATGACTGTCTCACCCCATGAAATCCGCCTTTTCTTTTTTATGTGTCTCTTCAAATATTAAACACTATGAAGACACTTAAAGACTTTTCGTTATTGCGTCGTCCCACGTTACATTGTATGATATTCGCTACAATCTTTCATAAGGCAGTGAGTTGAAGCAGTAAGGATAATTTGCTAGATTAACTAAAACAAAGAAGAAATATCCCTATAAAATTTTACAAATTGGTTTTATTCTTATTTTTATTCATACAAAGAAGTTGTGGCCACCTTTATGTAATAGCTGTTTTCGAAGAGTGAGATGTATATTCGATTCTTATTGTCGATTATATTTTCATTTCAGACTTCGTATTGTTTGCTCTAATCGTCTAAGCTTTTATCGATCCAGATAGACTGATAAAAAGAAATACAAAATCAAATGAAGTAAAGAAAATAGTAAAAAGTATAACTATATCGACCGAAAACATCTGAATAAAAAAAAGGAATAATGTTGAGAAAAACTACTAACAAAGTAATTGTAATAATCAATTATATAAATAGAAAAATCAACGCAGATCGATTGATTGATTCCAACGGCATGTCAATCTATGGAGGGTTATTTTATGCCTTGAGAGTAGGGAATCACGTTCGTCGTATATTTACCTTTACATTTTTGTCTCGTTGTTTTTTAATTTTTTTTTTTTTTTTGCACACGTTTCTTTTGAATGCGAATAATTTGTAAACAAATCAATTTGTCTCAGTGATTGATTTGGTATGGTTTGATTTTATGGCATATCAATCATCGTAGTTCATTTAATGCCAAATGCTCTTCATACATATATATGAAATATAAAGGATTTGGTTTGATTGGATTTTATGGCATCTCAACCATCGTAGGTTATTTAATGCAAAATCCTGTTTATACATATATATCAAATATAAGTAGTGAATTCAATAAGTTTCCAGACTTTTTGTACAGGCATTTAAAATTGTCGTAGACTCTTGAAAATTCAGTATGTTATTGCTATGCATCATATAAGATGACTGAGCAATTTCTATGATTGCAGGTTCAAATGAACAGCTACAGCAGGAATTGGAATACACCCTACTAAAGCCTGATTGTCACTGCTGGTGAATTTCAAAAATGCAATCTGGACGTGAGGACACTTTAGAAGAACGATATGTAATAAAATTCTATTTTAAACTTGGAAAAAAAGGCCACAGAAACGTATGGAATGCTTCAGACTGCTTTTCGACCATCTTGCATGAATCAAGCATCAGTTTTTGGGTGGCATAAGAGATTCAAGGAAGGCAGAAAGTCTGTAAGGGATGATGATGATGTGGAAGGAGTATGGTAGTCAATACGCCAGAGTTGATTGGCCAAAGGGTTAGGGTTAGGGTTACTATGATGAGGTTTTAAAGGAGTTCAGGAAGAGATTCCGTCGGAAGAGACCAGCACTCTACAATTCGGCTCAGTGGCATTTTGACCAGGACAATACACCAGTCCACCACTCCATCCTTGTCACAGACTATTTGACCAAGATGGGCATCCAGACATTTCCTCAGCCTCCCTATAGTTCAGAAGTTGCTCCCTGTGACTTTTGGTTATTTCCTAAGCTCAGAGGCTGTCGTTATGAGATAATTGAGGAAATGAAAGAGGCTGTGAGGAAGGTTATTGACAAGCCCACCCAAGAGGACTTCCATGGGGCTTTCCCGAAGTTGTTGGGATGGTACAAGTGCATTGCAGCCGGAGGAGATTACTTCGAAAGAGACTAGAGTTTAATGTGTTTACTATCAATAAAAGTTCACATACGAAAAAAGTCTTGAAACTTATGTAATTAACCTTGTACATATGTATATATATATGTATATATGGATATATAATTTTTATTCCTTTTCCAAGAAAGATGAGTTTCCAGATGGCTATGTGCATATAACGAGCATTATTCCAACCAACCATTATTAAACAACTAATAGCTAGCATGGATTTTAACATATTAGTTTAGGAAAATTACAATTACATAGATTGTAAGCCGATGTATAATGCTAAGCTGGCCCCTAATTTGTGTCAGATTAGCTATACAGAATCTGTATCTGTTTGACCATGTAAAGTCAACATTTAGCTGAAAATTGTCTGGCATAGTTATGACATTACTTTTTTCTGATCACTGGAAAATCATTGCTTAAAAAAAGTTTGTTTATATTTGTAATAGATGCAGTGGTCATCAGGGGTGCATAAATGTTAACTTCACAGTGACATTTATTTATTCACAAAAGTTTAGTTTAATGTTATACCTATTACTGCAATAAAAAGTTAAAAGGATATTATCAGTTTATACAACTTAAAACCCTTCTCATGGGAGGGGTGTTCTTGTGGTGTAATGGGTTAAAGCAATGGACTACGGAATTATAGTAAGAGAGTTTGTATTCCAGTTGCGCTATTACATTCACTTTCAGGCAAATACCCTTGGGAAAGGTATGAACCCCCTTATCCTCCCAGCTATGGGTTAAGTAGTACCACTACTGTTCTTCTAGGAGAATGGCTTTGGCATTAAATAACCTACAAAGGTTGATATGCCATTAAATAAAGAAACAAAACCAAAGCTTCTCATACGATGGGTTTTCAGCTAGATGTGTGTTACAGGCCATACTAGTTATTGTGTTTGTATGTTCATAAAATTTAAGTGTTTGTAGTGGAAGGAATAGGGTGAAGGGTTATAATTCTAATTGTTTATCCATTCATTTTGGATCCAATATTTCATAATTAGATGCTTTTCTTTGTTCCCTGTCAGCAGGGCTTAAATACACTGACTGTATCCCCAGTGGAAGGGTAAGAACCCTCCTAAAAGGGGTGTCCTGGGTATGACATTAAATTGCATCTGATAGTGAGGCTTCAGAATTGGGAAGTGTGGAATACTCTTTTTATTGCCATTACTCCCAGATCCACTCAGACTGGGATTAGTAGGGTCCCCATGTATAGGTCTGATAGATCTAATAATTATTTGTACTCAATAGGGCCATGTGCAAAAGACCATTAAACAAATATATAAAAATGTAAATATACAATTCTCTAACCTCTAGGTATAAAATATCCCTAGATGAGTTGACATGCCATTTAAAACCAATCCAGGATCTTTAACATTTTGGGGTTTAGTTGTTGATGTGAACTTAAAATATTACTATTAACTTGATATATTTGAAATGCATTTAATGAATTTGCTTGTTGATAGAGAATATATTTTCAGGATATAATGAAAAGAATGAGAATGTATCTCACTTTAATAACTGTTCTTGTTAACATAAGTATTTACTGCATTTATTTTGTGTTTGGTGGTGGTAAGGTTTTGCTTTAAAATCAGTTTTCTATAAAGTTGAACAAGTATCACTGATTGGGCATTAGACATGAACCCTGTGTATATTGAAGAGTTTGACTTCAGATGAGTACCTTTCCAGGCAGCACCTTCTTCCTAATCTAAAAAGGTTTATTGTTCTGTGCCTGTACCCCCATTCCCCCACCAGAGACCAAGCTACTTTTAACACTACCCTCAACTGTGCATTTGTGTGTGGGAGGGTTTCCACCTAAAATCTTGACCTTTGTTATATTCTACCTATAGCAGAAGGGGCTAGGTAAATACTGATTTGGTATTGAAGGTAAGAAATATAGATTATTTGGTTTTCTCACTGATTCTGTAAGCATCATTCCTTCTCAACCCTGAAAATATACTTATATTTTTATTTTGTTGGTATATATTAAGCTATTTTCTCTACCCCCAGTTTTTGTATTATATTTCTTTTAAATATGAAATGATC